>VZTL01021077.1:18951-33002 GCA_013400535.1 Scopus umbretta
TAGTGTTTTTTTAATTTCTGTGAGACGCAACTTCATAGTTTTTTCACCAGAGAGCAGGGAAGACTCATTCCATTTTAACCATCAAGACTTATTTCTCTGTCATATAGTGACCTGTTATCTCCTTGAATGCTTCTGTTTAATGATCATGAGTAAACTTTGACAAATTTCTGAGATAGAATAAATAGGATTTTTATTCAAGTATGCTGGAAGCATTTTTCCATTAAACTTGTCTAGGTTCATTTGAAAGGGAGGATTGTTGTACTATGCTATGACTCTTCAGTACTTTTTCCATGTTGGAATACTATTTCTCTGTGTTTTCCTGTTTTTTTCCCTCCAAGGTTAGTTTATTAGAGCTTCTCTGAGTACACAGAAAGTAAATGGTGACATTCATCAAATTTATAGTGTTAGGGCATCAGCAAGGTTTCTGTTATATATGTTACCTACTGGAAGTTCTTTTAGAAAGTCTCTACTTCATAGACGTACAAGGAATAAAAAATACCCCACAAGATAAAGATTCCTGTTAAAAGAAAATACTGTGATTTTTTTGCTTTCAGTTGTGTTCATATTTATTCAACTTTTTGAGAGCACACTGAGCAAAATAATCTGGAATGTCAGATACATGAGGCAAGAATATAAATACTCAATATGTCTTTCCCATTCAAACATTTATTGTAGCTCTGTCTGTGGCACAGTGCTGAAAAAGGGTAGTGGGGGCGGGGGGGACACCAGAAAAAGTCAAGAGAATGAAGGGAAGAGAAGGGAGAAACAGGACTAAGAGTGCAGCACCAGGCTTGGTTGATCATGGTACTGATTTCACACATTGAGTAATAAAACGGCAGTGTTGGTCAGAAATGTGAGCTGAAGCAATAATTGTTTCATTGTGGCAGGGCATATGAACCTATCTGTGTGAGCAAGACCTCTCATCTCTTCAAGAAGAAAGGTTTGGTTAGTTGGAAAGAATGTTTTGAGTATAAGCAAGGAACAACATAATCCATGTTGAAAGTTAACTTTCTTAAAAGGCCAGCTTAAAAATTCCATCCAAATAAGCATCAACGTAAAGAGAGCAATGCTTCTGTCTTGATTGTTTCTTTATATACCTCATGGAGCTATGGTGTATGTCATGCTCTGTATCCCTGAATTATGCAGAAGAGATTTGGAATCTCTGCAATACCCAGTAAAATATCTCTGTCATCTGACTGTCTTAATTTCATTAGGAATTAATTAATTTTAATCCTTGGGGTCTATCTTAGGGAACAGAAAGCCCCAAAGTGCTGCATAAATCTTTTGAGGATGGATACGCTGGTCAGATTCATTATTTCTTGCCACTGTCCTGAAGCATTTTGGAGAAGCAGGTAGTGGGCTAGCAGGAAAAAAGTGAATTAGGAAAATGATTGTGCGATGGGACTCCATCAAAGTCTGAAGCAGGCACACCTAGTAGAAAGGTTTTAAGCACTAAATGTAGGCATTTAAATGTGGTTTTGCCTTTAAGAAGTAAAGAATCCTTGAGATGTCTTTGCTTTTAGGAGCTGTAATAACCCTCCAAATGTGATTTGTACTTTAAAAGCTTATTTACAGAAGACAGACCACTGTTAATGACATTTGCATGGAAATTTCCCAAATGAATATTTATAAACATGAAATATGAATACAGTACAGTGTAGTGTATGTACTGGCACAAACATTTCTATATACAGATGTATGATTTTTCTTGAACTCAGCATAACTGACAGATCTCTTGGGGAAACACCAAACAGCTTGTTCCACATACAGATGTCCCTTTGGCATCTTATTATAAAGACTTGAAAACATACTGTTTTACTGGCAATAAAGCAGCAATAATGTCTTAATAGAATCTGAAAGAATAACTAAGCACTTCAAATGCCTGAAATAAAATGATAATTGAAGTTGCTTTGGGTTTAAGCCTCAGTAATTTCTTACTTTATAATAACTCAGGTGACTGTTTATGTTTAATGAAAGGCAATAAAATAAGAACACATTATTGATTGGGAACTTAAATGTTTGTTTGTATCTATAGTGTGTCTCATTGATACACATCATTGTAATGGAAGAAACAAATTATTTAAATTATATCTCATTATGCTTAGTACAAGCCAGTAACTCACTTGCACAGACTTTTCTTAAACTTTGCAAAAATTTTGATGAGTATGTAACCCCCCAAATAATTTGTACTCATGGTTTTCTTGTTAAAGTGTGATCATTGAAATTGTCAGGATTATTTATCTCAAATACTCAAAGCTCTAGAGTTAGATTTCTGTTATCATATTTAAAAAATAAGACTGATTTTTATTGTTCTGAGTACCATAGTCGTTATGGTTAGGCTTTTAAGTTTTTTTCTGTAGATGCAGGCCCTCCAAGTATACCAAGAAAGGCAGGCAGTTTCCACCCTAATCCAAGAACTGACAGATGGTATGTAAAGAAAAGCAGTGAATGTGATATGAATAAGCAGCTTGATTTCCAACATTAAGAAGCAATTTTATGCCTTTAGATGTTTTGGTAATGTAATGGGTTACACTGGAAGCTCTAAAGTTGTCTGGTCATGGTCTGCTGGTCAAAATGTAGGTAGCATCATCTCCATCATAACTATGGAAGTCTCCATTTAAAATTTTTATTGTACACATTTAATCTTATCCTGCTGCAGTATAGAGAAATGTGGGATATATTCATTATGGAGTTAATATGGCAGGAGCTCCTTTGTTAGCATTGCCTTTTGGAGGCTTTGTTGTCAGTACTGTGACAAAGGGTAGAGACTGCTGTGTGCCCTGTCAACATAACAGCCACATCCCATACGAGCAGAAATTCTCTGCTGGCCCGACTTCTGTGGAACACCTTGCTTTCCAGTTTAGGAGGCGAAAAAAAAAAGGAGGGGGGGAAAATTATTTTTCCATTTTGGTGTGAACTGCTCTCCTACCATTCCCCCCAAAGCCTGGACAACAGAAGTGGTGACATGACTCTTGTTGTGGTTTAACCCTGATTGGCAACCAAGCACCACACAGCCGATCGCTCACCCTCCCCCTGCCCCAGTGGAATGGGGGAGAAAATCCGGGAGGGGAAAAAAAACCACAAAAACAAACCCTAAAACCTGTGGGTTGCGATAAAGGCAGTTTAATAGGACAGCAGAGAAAGAGAAAATAACAATAATAACAGCAGAATATACAAAACAAGTGACACAAGTGGTACACAACACAATTGCTCACCCCCTGATGCCCAGCCTGCCCCCAAGCAGCAATCACTCCCTCCCCTGGCCAACTCCCCCAGTTTCTATACTGAGCTTGCCATCAGGTGGTATGGAATAGCCCTGAGGCTAATTGGGATCAGCTCTCCTGCCTGCATTCCCTCCCAGCTTCTTGTGCACCTGGCAGAGCATGGGAAGCTGAAAAGTCCCTGACTAGTGTAAACAGCTGAAACCAGGACACTCTTTTGCACGAAGTGTCAGTTAGGTCATGAATCCCACTTCTTTAATGTGCCTGTTACAGTGTTGAAGAGGTAATTGCTACCTTTCTGCTCATAGTTTCTGATGTAGAGTAGTATATGCATGAGAAACTTTGGAAGGGAGGAACTGGCAACGCTTAGTCTGTATAAACAATGATTTCAAGCTTTTTAGAGGTTTTAATTTTCTTTGTTAACTTTCACAATTAAATAAAAATCTGTGAACTGGGGCTATTTCATGTCTTGACCGTTGCAAATAACCTGGACTTTTTCGCTGAGAGAACAGTGAAATAGGTGAAGAATCTTGTAGAAAAGCTGTCAACATACCTTAAGCATTAGCTGTCTCCATAAAGTTTAGTAACCAGTGGGTTTTTCAAAGGTGAGCTTAATTTTCCAATATCTGGAATTACAGCAAATGAAATCCTCCTTCACTTCACTCCTCCTTGGGGTGGAGGGAGGGGTGGAAAGCAAGCAGACTGTGCCTTTTCATGAAATTTAAATTTTGAGACCAGTGTGTGAAGGAGGGTTAATGGAAAGAAACTGTGCTGAGATGGCAGGACTGTGGTCAGTTACTGGGGATTCTTTCCAGTCAGTCTGTCTGTCCAGGGCTCTGGCAAAATACATAGCAATGCTAGCTTTCTACAGATAACACAAAGTTTAATCAACCTAAGCTGTTATGCCTGATTGAAGAAGAATTTAAGAAGCTATAATACAAAAACAGTAGAAACACAGTTCAGTCTTCTACTTGTGAAACGGCTCTTCACTGGAAAACTATTTCATCTAATTGCCGTGATATTTTCTGCCATGACAAGTGTGGAATCATTTGTCAAATGTTTGAAAAATAACAAACCCAAGTCTTCTCTTGTAGTTAAATTGTATGGGGAACAATTTTTTTTCCTAGAAATTGTTCTTCTCTCATTTGAATGAAGAAGTATCAGTTTTAAAATCAGTATTTCCTGGCACACTTAACTTCCATTCCTTGAATCTGTTTTCTAAAAACTGTTTTCCCTTAAAGCTGATCTGTTTATTACTCTATCCTTGATGAATCCTACTGTGATGCATCATGTTGGGTTATTTCAGTGATAAGGAATAGCCCATAATAAAACATTTTGAGTAGTTGGTAGAAAAGAGTGGAATTGTTTTACTGAAGATAACAGACAGCAGCTGATAACGCAGTTATCCTAGATGGGATTTATTGAAGGAGAAAAATTGTGTAAATAGGAATCGATATTTCAAGCACTAAACTATAACATTTAATAGTATACAAATAAAGCAGTTTTTAGGTGATCTTTACAGGATATGTCTGTCTGCTATAAAATTATAATGAAGTTATATTTTAAGTTACAAACTGAGTTCTAGATAGAAGCCTTAAATGTTCGAATTTTCTCCAGCAGGAATAATTCAGTTCTGCTTTTTCTTATTTCATGAAAGTTTTTTCATTCATTTGGTTTTCAGGAGGTGCCAGGACATTGTGGATTAGAGCCAGAAACGCTACATCTTAGTGTGAATCTGAAAAATAACCAATATAGGATTTGTGTGTTGGAATCCACTCTGAATAGTAAGTTAATCTGAAGAGGAGACTTCTTCCATAGATACTGCAGACCAATTCCTAATATGTAGATTTAATGGTGGCTTCTGAACACAAAAAGTAGAATTGCTGTGTAAGGACTGCAGGAAAGCAGGTATACTCCTGTAAATACATCTCTCTATACAAACAATGTCACTAAAATTACATAACAGTACATGATGATATGATATTAAAAAAAAATTTACTATGTACTGCAGCTACAATGGCTGACTGGCTCCAGGTGATGAATGTTATTTTTGTGCCAGTCACCCTGCCAAGCTCGGCAGGTTTTTTTACTGAATGGACAAAAACTGCTGTGGACCAGATTATAATCAACAAACTCCATTTGACTTGTCCCAAATATAATGGTGATGAGAATCAGTTTCTTGTGTGCTTTCTCTGGTGTTTGTTAGTAAGGACTAAACCGCACTAGTCAGCTGAATTTTTATTCATTGTGTTACTCTTATTTCTCTGTATCCAGGGCTGGCACTGTGAATTAATGTAAATCATTTCTCTAGTGTATTGTTATATTTTGAGGTGTTATAGTCACACCCTCTCCCTCTTTCCCTTCCCCCCGAAATGTTAATTTTCTGTCTAAAATACATACCTGTCAGTTCTCTTAGGCAGGCTGAATGCATTCTGAAGTGTGCTTGCCAATGATTTTATGCAACACAAGAAACATTGCAGCAGTAGTTGAATATTAACACAAAAGTTCTTGGTTTTGAGGACTCTCTTCTCTTAAGCAAGGTGATAAGCTTTCAAGGTTTGCTAACAAAGAAGTGAACTGTATGTTATTAACTTTTATCTGAGAATATTTTAAATACAATATTTTCTACTTACTAATTTTGATGCATAAGAGAATTACCCACTATAAAAATAACACTTTACAAATTCTTCACAGTGAGCAGCAGCAGAGTTATTTTCAAAGGAAAGACCTAATTTTTTTTTTAATCAAAACTATTCATGAAGTTGTGATATCTGTCTGTCCTCTTGAGATTATTGTGTAAGAGGTATTCATGATAGTTTTTAGGGAAGAAGCCTTCTATTGAAATTTTTTTCGAATACTGTTTGTCCTTATTCCTTATGTATTCCTTACTGTATGTCCTTATTCTGTATTTGGGGTGAGCAATTTCCTTTTTCCTGTCTTTTTAGTGCATAACATAAGGGGCTTTAAAATCTGTACTTGTAACTTCATAGAAATGTTGATGTCATAATGTTACCTTAGAGTATCTCAAAAATGAGTGGTAGCTATTAGGATAGCTTTCAAATAACCCACAATGCTCTTATTTCTAACCTATCGATCCTGATACACAGATGAAAGGGTGTGCATGAACCTAATAAAAACATAATACGTCTTTTCTCACTCACATCCATGAGCTCATCTATCACCTTCATACCACCGAGCCCAACACATTTCTGCACCTGTGCAGTACGTGTTGGTGCTGGGTGGATAACCTGGCCAAAGAGGTGAATGCAGAGGTGGTTGTTGCCTAGAGTTGGAAGTTACATAGTGGTTAATTGGGGTAAGTCAAAAGCTTAGTTTTGTCTAGACTGATGTTGTGGTTTAACCCCGATCGGCAACCAAGCACCACACAGCTGCTCGCTCACCCTCCCCCTACCCCAGTGGAATGGGGGAGAGAATCAGGGAGGGAAAAAAAAAACCCAAAAACCAAAAAACAAACCTAAAACCCATGGGTTGAGATAAAGACAATTTAATGGGATAGTAGAGAAAGAGAAAATAATATAATAGTAATGATAAAAGAATCTACAAAGCAAGTGATGCCCAATGCAATTGTTCCCCACCCGCTGACCCATGCCCAGCCCGGCCCTGAGCAGCGATCGCTGCCCCCCGGCCAACTCCCTCAGTTTCCATACGGAGCCTGATGCCGTATGGTATGGAATAGCCCTGTGGGCAGGTTGGGGCAGCTGTCCTGGCTGTGCCCCCTCCCGGCTCCTTGTGCCCCTGGCAGAGCATGGGGAGCTGGAAAGGCCTGGACTGGTATAAACACTACTGAGCAACACCTAAACCATCAGTGTGCTCTCAGCATTGTTCTCATACTAAGTCCAAAACACAGCACTATAGCAGCTACTAGGAAGAAAATGAACTCCGAATTAAGCTGAAACCAGGACAACTGATAATTAAATCAGTGTGCGTTTTTGCTGGCATCAGTCATCATTTGTGTCATTTCACTAAAACAAGCCAACAGGAATTCTTTGGGATTGATCTGAATGCCATGAAAAGAGCATTTACCATGTTGTGTATCAAGCATTCGGTGTCAATATTCAGGACCAAAAAAAAAAGCCACAGTGATGGGATTCAAGCTCCCCAAGCATATGTATGAACAGGAAACCAGGCCATAATTCTGCTCTTAATTTCAGCAGAAATTTCTGGTACGGTTCTTGTATCGATAACACCATCTTTCAAGGAATACTGAGCTACCCGGTGACATCCTGTTGGCTTGTTCAGTCCTGTGAATCAAAGGTTGGACCAGGGTCCATAAAAACTGCCTTGCACAGCGTGTTAAATTTAACCATTTTGTCAAAGCGAAGGAAGAAAAAGCACTCTCAAGGGGAAGCTCTTGTTGATATTTGGGCTGTTTATCAGCTGCTGCTGTGAAGTATGTCACAGGTTCAAGATGTACAAATTACATCTATCCTGTGTATTAGTATAGTCTCAGAGCCACTTTTAAACCCAAATTTTCTTCATATTGGAACTGTGGTGAAAACTTCAGCTCAGATTTCTTTAACAGATGTGTAAGCATGTGCCTCTATGCAGTGTGCCTGTGCCAGCCATGTAATACAGCAGGGAGGTTCCAACTTTGTGTGCACAAGCTCAAGGTATTTTTTTGCTGCCTGGGTATAGGACACATGTCTCTTATGTGAAGTGAATATGTAGTGTGGGCTGAATGAGTATGGTCAGAGTGCAGGTCACATGATACTGTTCAGAAACAGCCATTGTAGAAAAGGTTTTTATTAGAAGTAGTAAAATTATCATGTTTTGATGGTTGCTGCATCCAGCATTATTGTCATAGTTGAATAAATACAGTTTTGACATCCTTCTTCCTGCTGTTAAGGCATGATATGTCTATTCTGGTTGTTCTGGGATGACTGACCAGAGCAAAATTATGTTCTCACCTCTCATAAAAATGTAATCTTAAGGGAGAAACAAGATTTTGGTTTTAACTTCACTTGCTCCTGTGGTCTTTGTTATTGAGGTTGATCCTATTAGTGCTTTCAGTCCAGTTTAAACACGACAGAGCAGTGAATAAAAGCAAATTGAGAAAGTACAGTGAATTTTTCCTACCATGCAGGATTTTTTGAGATTGAGTTGGCAGGCAATTTTTTGTCACCATAAAACCCAGAAAAAAAGATTTAAAAGGCTGTAAAAGTAATTCTTGACAAAGTGTGTTTTCGGTGACTGCCCAAATATATACTCCTTAGAGGGTACGGAGCTGAACGTGACTGGATCACTCCACGAGCTTTTGGACACGGATTGAAGAAGCTGCTGTTCAAGATACCCCTGTCTGAACATTTACCCTTTGTTGAAGAAGTATTTTACATGAGATATGAAGATGTTCATAACAGTTCTTTTCCTGAATCTATACATATCTCCTCCTAAATGGAATAATGTTTAACTCCTTAATGTTTACAACTATCTTACACAGTCTAAAAATAGAATGAAAGTTCTTCAGGTGGAAATGTATATGTTAGGGTGTAGAGAATAGGATTTTTCTCCTGACATTTGTGAACAATTAAAAAGTTTTCAAAGCAGTAAATACATTGTTTTATTTATAATAAGAGAGTAGAAAGGAGATGAGCAATTTCATTAGAATTGCTAAGCATTAATTCATTTGGATGAACATGGCATGACTTCATTTGAATATCTGAATGTTAATTGCATTGACATTGTTATTAAAGCAATTAACTTATCAGCTATTTTTGACTATGGCTAATCAACTGCAGTAAAGTAGTGTGGCATGAAACTTTATAGAGCTATATTCACAGAATGATGGTCAAATTGCTCTCTTTAAAAAGACAACAGGGATTTATTTATGAATATTAATTTTAATTAGTACATATTTGTTGAGAAGTAATTCAACAATCATCCTTAATAATATCTGATCTTGCCTATAAGCTGACTGTATATGTACACACAACTATATGTAGGCAGAAGGTTTTATTAGAGTAATAAATTAATGTTTTAAGTATTGGTTTTGAAGAATAATTTACTATTTTACCATTAGGGAGAGTTGTTGGTCTATCTTAACACACTGAAAATCTAATTTTCTTTTAAAAAAATATTAATTATTCCTCCTAGCCAAAAAGGACTACATCATTAAGCCCAAAGGAATGGTAATAAACAAAAATAGTTTAAAATCTTTATTAAGTTCAATTAATTGGTTGTAGCAGACTAATTTTGTCATGCTTTGGTAGACAGTATATTGTAAGTAATTTTGATGATCTCCAATTGAGTTGGGCAAACAAGCCTGCACACTAAAGCAAAAATTGAATTGTCTTGATAATTACAAAAACCATTGGCCTGTTTGGTATTTGTGATAAATGGGTTAATTAGCTACTTTTTTATTACATCTAGACTTTCAATGCAGTAGAAGAGTGGTAATTTATTTTGCTATGTAAACTAGTATAGTCAAAATTCTATTGTTCTGATTTGTCCAGGATAAAAATCTTTAGAGGTACTTGATTTAATATCAGAACTTGATTTAATATCAGATAAGTATGTCTGTGGATGTAGTTTACATTATTTGCAGTTGGTTTACATAATTTATGGAACTTGTTCTTATGCTAGTCATTTTGCTGTCTTTTGCCTAACAGTAAAGCAAGCTTTGTCTCCTTTCAAAGGGCCTGTCCAAATCAGCCTTAAGAAAAATTAGATACTCATCCTGCATCTTTGAAATAGACAGACATACATTGTGAGAAAGAATTTCTAGGAACTGGTGTATTACCCTGGTGTGTGAAAAGTTTTAGCTGATTTATAAGAAATTATCTAAAATGATAGTCGGGTAAGCTCCTTTCTTAATTCTGTTGTTGTTGAGCTTGAGCTAATTTACAGAACTTTGAAGCAGATCACGTAACACAAAAGTGGTCATTTGCGCACAGAGGAAGGTATTGTGTAGATCCAAAGTTTTCATAGTGTTTTGGGTGATTGGGATTTTTTGTTTGTGGGGTTTTTTTTTGTTTGGTTTGGTTTGGGGTTTTTTGCACGCCTCCCTAGAAATTGTTTTAATTTTTTTTCCAAAAAGTTATTCAGTTCTCCAAGTAAGCATATGCTGCTACATCACCAAACCCACTCCCTTTGGTTCTGCTTGAAGACAATATTTAGCTCTATTCTTGAGAAAAAGAAGTGTCAGACTGTATTTATAAAAGATTTTCTTCTTCCTTTTCCAGTTGTAACTGGACTATACTCTGAAGCATTTAGGAGCATATACTATATGCTCACTGAAAAATCTAGGAATTTTTATACTTTTTTTTTTAAATTTTAAAGTCTAATATTTGATTAAGTCTCTAATGTTTTGTTGTAATGAAATTACATTTTTTTTATTTTTAATGTTTTCCTTTTCAGTTTTGATTGCTCTTTTCCAATTCACACTTCATTCTGTGTTTTATTTGACTTACTGATGTGATCCATTCCATTGTCTGTCATCTCCCTTTTTCAGCAAAATAATCTTAATCACTGTTTTCTCCTTGTGGTATTTTCGTTACTCTAAAATGCATTGGCACGTAACAATTGGCTTGACTTCTGTTTTGTTTCCAAGATAGGAAACTTTGAAACAGAACACTTTTCTTTTTTAATATACTTTAAAATGAATAGCTAAGGTTGTTGTTAGAGAACTTCTCCTTTTCCTTATTTGTGTGTTTGACTTCATTTGCTGTCATTTGTACGTTTGACAAAGTGTTTTGAGCAGTTGTGGTATATAGCTCTTCCTCTGACTCATAATTTAAAATATAAAAATGATTCATTCAAATTATAGTTCATTAGAAGTCTAATAATTAATCATTCTGATTATATGTCATCTTGTATTTGCCAAAATATTATTTTGATCAGTCATGTTGTTTAATATTTGTTTAACTGTACTGGGCCATTATGAATATCATATGAATTACACCTTGTTAGCTTGGTGTCATAATCATTGTTCAGTAATGAATTATGATCTTGGTCTTAGCAAAATGTTTTGAATGGTGAGATAATTTGTGTCTGTCCTGCAATAGAATTTGGATATAAACCCAAAAGGTCTTGCATAATTTTTAGTTTTGGAACTTTCTAAATCCTTACTCTAAAATGTTGCTTTTGATGGTTTTATTGGGGGTGGAGTTGGATTTTGTTTGGTTTTCTGTTTTTTGGGGGGTTGTTTTTGTTTTGTTTATTTTTTTTTTTAGAATCTTATTTTGACAATAGGTCATGACAATATGGCAGTCTAAAAATAACAGAAAACAGAAAGCAAAAAGAAACATCAGGAGTGTATGTTTATTTTAGAGAAAATTAGAGTCATTATTTCTTCCCCAGGCTCTTTTTGTCAGTATGTGAGGTTATGTTTTCCTACATTTGTTTTGATTCAGCACAATTCTGCTGAAAGACAGTCAGCATGTGAAACGGTGCTACACAGCAGAAAACGAATTTTCTTTCTGTAACAGTTGCCAGTGTTACATATAAGGTGCCAGATGTGCACACTGTTGTATTTTACTTCTGTATTGGGCTCAGACAGTCCTCCAGTGTAAGTAGGTATTTTTATCATGGCAAAACTTCTTGAGCAAGTCAGGGAATAGTTTGCCTGTTAGATCCCCAGCGCAAGACTGGGGAACTGGGGAACAGAAGGGATGGCATAGCATGTGTGTGCCACTTGTTTTAGAAGGTAACCTGATTAGAGCCTGTGCTTCTTACATTGAGGAGCAATGGATGTACTTCTTGAAGAACAGCCTTCTTTCTTTTAAATGAATCTTTTTTGCATATGTGCAAATAAGATGTTCAGTTATTTAATGACCAATTTTTCTTTCATTAGGAAGCAGGCTTCTGAAACCAAGGAGAAATGGCGCTGCAGTTATTTCCCCTCTTTCTGTAGTCACATACTGTGGTTTTTTTAATAGTGATACTATTTTTAGAACATTTATAGGCATTAGTATAATGTTTACTATAAAGCTCTGAGTCAAAACATTTAATTTTATCAAAAGGTGTTGCTTGTTTCAGTTTGGTATATATATTTGGCAACGTACAAGCACATTATGCCTGAATTAAGTTTGCATGCATGGTTATGTAAACAAATAATGTGCCTTTTATGGCAGGAACAGAGTAACATCCTTTCCCTTCTTGAATATAAAAATTGAAATGGATTTATTGGCTAATTTGGTCTGCTATCAAATATGTACTACTTAAGAAAACTTCTGTGTTCATCAGGAAGTGATTTGTATTTTGAATATATTAGATAAGGAGAAAATATTGAAAGATATTTTCCAATGTTGAATAGAGAAAAGTTATAAATGTAACTCTAGATAAATTTATTTAATAGAATGGATAAATCTAATTCTGTATTCTAGGAAATGAGTGGGATTGGGGCATAATTTTTTCTAGAGCTTCTTATCTCTAGCATTCTTTTAAAAAAAAAATCATAAAAACATCACTGAACTGTTCTAAAAGTTCCTGCTGTGCTCTTAATTAAATGTAGTCTTCTATACATAGTCACTCTTTCAGGTGTGGATCACGTGGGCCTATGTTAATGAGGACTCAAATACTTTAATTTGTGTATACCTGAAATCTCTCTTTAGTGCACGGTAAGAGCAAAATTCTGATCTTGATCACATTTTACAGTTGTGTCTAAAAACAGCAGTCCCGGCTGTTAAATAGTAATGATATTTGTTGTTTTTTGAGAAATTTTTACAGTTAGAAGGAATTTATTAGCAAAATAACATCTAAACAATGAAATTAAAGACCTGGATTATTACTTAAAATTTCAGCAATAACAGAATTCCAGAATAGAAAAATCAAATATATAGCACTGTTTGCATATAAGCTAAAAACTTAAAGAGTATCTGTGGTAGGTTAGATGAAAGGTCTGTGCATTTAGTATCTTTCCTACAGCAGTGCTCAACACTACAAGCCTATGGAAGCATGTAAGAACACGATAAGCATATTTCATACTTCTTCCAGGTACTCTTCCAAATGTAAGGCATTTGTGGCTTAGGGACTTCCTGAACAGGATGTGGTTTCTATTTACTTAGCATCTCCCAATGCCAAGACTGGCAATACTAGTAATCAATAAATAAATCAATAGACTTACCTTCTCATGTACAAGTTGCAGAGAGAGATTGGTTAAATCTCCATCCTTGAAGATACTGAGAAGTCTGAACAGGCTGAACTGACTCTGGAGCATGTCTAACTTTGTTTGACATGTTAGTTCACGCGATGCTTGCAGACCACTCTATTGCTCCCACCATTGCGTCGTTTTTCCCTGGTTTCTTCTCTGTTGTCTGTCTCAATTACAAGTTCTCTTCAGCAAGTACCTCCCCTGACTGAAATTATAGTGACTACACAACTGAGCCTCTGAAGCCACAGAGCACTGTGGAGCTCAAACACCAATTAGAAAACTGGTGGACATTAGCCAAGCTTATTTCTACTGCAAATAGTTTTACAAAAGTTAGTATCAAGTTATATGTCCTAATGCAGTTGAATCATTTGAGCCTGATAGGCATTGCTGAGCTGCGGGACTTTCTGGGGCTTGGTTATCTCCAGATGGTGTGAGGTGGGCAGCCTGCTTGCTCTTCCTACTTGCCCAGTACATGGAAACGTAAGAGCTATGTATGATAACAGCAGCAGATGTATATGTAAAAATAGTGTGTAGAAAAGCAACATTTTCTGGCACATAATTATTAGTGTTCACAAAAAAATGTAAAAAGGGAAAAAAACCACAAAACCTGGTATTTTTAGTGCAGTATTTAGTTAAGCATAGCAACTAGGCAGTCAGTAATGTGTTGAGGTTTATTTCAGGAGGAACACAATGACAAGAAACTGGGCTATTTCCTGTCTTTG
>VZTL01021078.1:641-50106 GCA_013400535.1 Scopus umbretta
TTACCAGATTTCCTCAGAATTTTACTATTCTGTTATACCCCTAGTATGTATTTTAGTATATTGGGCCCACTGTCAAGCATCTAGCATGTTAGAATCTAAACGCTGTTTTCACAGGAAATAAAAGTTAGCTCAGAGTTCATGCTGATATTACATTTTAAGAAAATTCATTTTTGGGGACAAACATTTTTCTTTCCCTGTTTTTTTTTTAATAAATACTTAATGAAATTAAACACATATTTTACTATGCCAAATTGTACTTGAGACTTTGTTATTCCAAATTCCAAACCTGAGGAATTAGTTGTTAACTTCACATTTGAAGATGAAGAAAACAGTGTAAAGTTTTCATATGTTTTGTTCCACATTCCCTTCTTAGACATCACAAAGACCTTCAAATTCTGCTTCACCTTTTACAATTAAGAGTTTACTATGAAATCTTGGCTTTCTAGCAAACTGGTACAGAAAATCTCAGTGTATTTATACAGAACCTGGTTATGAAAATTAATGGCACACTTGATGTCTTGATTTAATTGAGGATGGAATATAAAATCGTGGTAGACAGCAAAATGTTATATAATGAATACAGAGAAAACTATGCAGTGGTCGGGAGACCTTGCTCTTAAAAGAGTTGGACTAGAAAAGTTTTCTCATTGAAAAATTATCCTTTTTTTCCTCAGGGAAAAATTTAGCATGAAAATGAATTAATTTTCTCACATTTTTTTGTTTGTTTGTTGTCCCTCCCAATGAAAACAAACTGCAGACTAAGTTTAAATGATTGTCCAACTGTTAAGTAACAAAACCCAGGAAGTTAGAGGTGACTTTTTTCAAGATGCTTTCCTTTTTTCAAAGCTTCCTGTGGGTTTAAGTTCAAATTTGAACACACTCAAAGAAAGAGAAATTTCTTATGCTTAATCTTGATGTTTAGTCTGTGTTTCTTCAGCACAGAAAATAGTCATGTAGGATTTAAGTTTCACTGCCTCTGTAGCCTACGCTCTGCAATGGATTCTGTTCTTGATCAAAGAAGATGGCCTTTAGCCTTGGGAAGACCCTTAGACTATGAAAGATGAGTGTGATCAGTCATGTAAGAAAAGAAAATATGTGCTATTAACCATTGGGCACATCATAAGCAAGTGTGCAAGTTACAGAAAGCTGAGACTTGTGATGTAGCGAGACAATTTTGTTCAAATTGAACTAATCCTTCTCACAAATTGTGGGATCTGTTATGGAATTAAATTCCATTTTGAAATTTCTTTCTGTACCATTTGCTTATCTTAACTAAATTATGTATGCTGGCCCTGTGTCATTTTGAGTTTGGATGGCACCTACCACAGGAGATTGGTCTAATAGCCTCTCTAGACAATCACTAGGAAAGATTTGTACAAGAACACATACAGCTGATTAAGTATGCAAAATACGGACATTAAGATTTTGTCCTCTCCTATATTGCAGAAGAAGGACATTTCTGTTTGTTGTTTTCATAAAGCCTTTGAGGCAGAGCTCCTAAGACACTGATAAAGAGTAAGGGAAAAAAAAACCCACAAACACAAACAAACAAACAAAAAAACCCACAAAAATAAACACATTTGTCTTTGAGTTCTTAAACATACTCCATTTTTGTCTGTAGCAGGAGTAGGGAAGCAACTGATCTTAACACAAAACTTAAGGACACTGCAGTTGTATTTTAAAGACTGTTCTCAGGGACACATGTTGGGAAAGAAACAAGCTTCAGAACTTCCCATCAAGGGACCTTTTCAAAATTAAGTGAATAGCTTCTATGAAAAAAGGATCTATAATTGTTAACTAAACAAATAATGGGGTGTTGACTGTAAAAGTAAATAAAAAGCTGTAGCATTTTTTTTCTATAGAATACTGGAAGTATTATTTCAATTTAAACATTGATACAACTTGTACAATCTAAGTGCTTTGATTCCCAGGGCTGAAGGCACTCTACAAGTTAAAAAGCACAAGGGCATCTGAATCAAATGTGTTTCTTTGGTCTTTTTTATGTCTGAAGAAAATACACATCTCTTGACCCTGCGTATGTAGAACTGAGAAAGTTCCCTGAGAACATATTTCTTTGAAGGCACAATTATCTATTTTCAACTGCAGAGAATAATGACTCCCATTTTAAAATATGCACGTCTAAATTAAAAGGGGCATAAAGAGGTCAGATCCTGTCCCTCAGAATAAGATAACTAACAATGTTCTGTACTTGCAGTACAGCCTAAGAAGCATGTTATGCCTCTGTATTGTGATTCTCCACTTGAACCTTTGCAAGGCAGTTTCCATATTGGCTCAGGTGGCTTTTCCAATGTTGAATGTATTGGAAACAAGTGTGATTTGTATGATATCAGAACAGTTCAAGTTCTCTGAGTGTTTCCAGTTCAAGACATGCTTTTTTGCTGGAGCAAAAGTTTGGCATGACTCGCAAGCATCAGAATTTTCCCCCTTTGCTATCTTTATTTTCGTTCATCAGGAAGCTTTTTTTTTTTTNNNTTCCCCCTTTGTTGTTTTTTTTTTCTTTTTCAAGGAAACTTTTTTTTTTTTTTTTTTTTTTTAGTGTGAGTCTGAGCACTGGAACAGGTTGCCCAGAAAGGTAGTGGAGTCTCCATACTTGAAGGTATTCAAAAGCTCTCTGGAAAAATCCCTGGGCAACCTGCTGTAGGTTACTCTGCTTGAGCATGGGGGTTGGACTAAAGGACCTCACCAGGTCTTTTCCAACCTCAAACATTCAGTGATACAATGATTCTGTGATTCTCCACTATTATTGCTTTCCAATTCTAGTTGCTCATTTAAAGCTACTGAGAATATGGGAGGCATGTTCACCTGCTCTCTTGTGGGGCCTCCATGGGCTGCAGTGTAGATACCTGCTCTGACATGGTCATCCACGGGCTGCAGGAGGACAACCTCATCACCATAGTCTTCTCCACAGGCTGCAGGGGAATCTCTACTTCAGCACCTGGAGAACCTCCTCCCTTTCTTCTTCACTGACTGTTGGGTCTGCAATATTGTTTCTCTCATTTTTTTCTTATTCCTTTCTCAGCTGCTGCCCAGCACTTTTTACCCTTTCTTAAATATGTTGTCACAGAGGAACCACCAGCACCGCTGATGGGCTCAACTTTGGCCAGCAGTGAGTCTGTTTTGGAGCCACCTGAAAGTGGCTGTGTCCAGCACAGGGCAGTCCTCGGTCTCTTCTCACAGAAGCCACCCTTGCAGCCCCCTGGTTACCAAAATCTTGCCACATAAACTCAAAAGGATTGTTCTAAATCTACAGATACTCTGCACTGTAAAAGCAGGGAGCTTTTTTATGTGGACAGCACCAACAGTTTCCTGGTTTCTGGCCTGTTTCTGGATGCATTTAAGCATTTATAATTATGTTTTCCCTATCTGATTTCAGCTGCTGCTATCAGAAATGTATGTTCAGTATCTATGTCTTAGGTCAGATAATTTTACTCTTTTAGTCTTTAACCTCTAGTTTATGTGTTAAGAAATAATATTTTATACTAGATGGCATTTGACCTGCAATTGCCTCCCTTCTGCCTTGTTGTTGTGGAGCGTGGGGTAGTATGTCACTCATGTTTTTGTGAAAAGCCTACCTGTTTCTTCAGTGTTGCTTTCACTGGGATGCCACTTAATTATTATCTACCTTCAAGTCCCATGTGGTTTTGTTTTGATTTGTTCCTAAAAGATTTGGATGAATGCAGGTTCTTTTTTTGATTGATCCAGGTATTGATATAACTTTTAAGTTTCTATCTTGAAAAAAATTGTAGACACCCCAAATATTTGGTATGGGTCCAATACAGAAATGGAGATTTTTCATATAGGAAGATTCATATAGGAAGATCTTTCCAATACAGCCTTTTTTTTTTTTTTTTTAGAGCCCTCTATATAAAACTCTATATAGGTGGTAGTGCAAATAATTTTGGAAAACATTTCCAAACATACTAAGGACAAGAAGGTGATTAGGAATAATTGACATGGATTTATAAAGCAGAAATTGTATTCAACCAACCTGAAAGTCTTCCATGATGAAATGGCCAGCTCAGTGGACAGCAATGCCTTTCGTTAATCTTCCATAACATTTTCAAGACAAAATGATGAAGTACAGACCAGATTAATGGACAATAATTGATTGGACAGTAAAGGACTGACAGTAGGTTGGACAGCTAAGAGTTGAAAACTGGCTGAACCATTGGCTCAGAAGGTTGTGATCAGAGACACAAAGTCCAGCTGGAGGCCAGCCACTACTGGTTTGGCCCAAGGGTCGATATTACGGCCAGTACTGTTTAACATCTTCATTGATGGCCTGGATGGTGGGACAGAGCACACCCTCAGCATGTTTGCAAATGATACAAAACTAGGAGGAGTGGCAGAGCATTGTGCTGACATTCACACGAGCCACCAGAAGCTACACAAATGGGCAGACAGGAATCTTACTAAATTCAACAAAAGGAAATTCATCTGGGGAAGAACAATTTCAAACACCAGGACAGGAGAGGCTGGGGCCAATCAGTTGAAAAACAACTTGGCAATGAAGGACGTGGAGGTCAGGGCTGCCAGCAAACTGTCCACGAGCCAGCACTGTGCAAATAAAGCCAACAGCTTCCAAGGCTGCATTAGGCAGAGTGTTGCTAGCAGGTCGAGGGAAGTGAACCTCCCCTGCCCCAGTCTTTTACACAGCCCTGGTGAAAAACATCTGGAGTGCTGCGTCCAATGCTGGTCTGACCAGTGGTGCAAGAGCAAAATGGGCTTACTGAAGCAAGTCTAGCACAGGGCCACAAAGATGACTAAGGGCTTGGAACATCTGTCACACAAGGAGAGGCTGAGAGAGCTGGGACTGTTCAGCCTGGAGAACAGAAGACTCAGGGGTATATTAGCATTGTGTATAAATACTTGATGGCAGTGGGGAGTAAAGAAGACAGAATCAGACATGTCTTAGTGATGCACAGTGACAGGACCAGAGGCAGTGGGCACAAACTGAAATGCGGGAATTTGCTTTTAAACATAAGGAAAATAATTTTGTCCTGTGAGGATAATAGAGTACTGGAGCAGGTTTCCCAGAGAGGTTGTGGTGTCTCTGTCCTTGGAGATCATGAAAATCTGATTGGACGTGGCTCCAAGCAACCTGTTGTAGGTGACCCTCTTTGAGCAGGATTGTTGGACTAGACAATCTCCAGAGGTGCCCGCCAACCTCAGCCATTCTGTGATTCTACACGTCAATATTAGTAGTTGTCTAACATTCAGCGTATTGAAAACACTATGATCAGTAAGCATTTCCTATTCACTTACAAAAATCATAGTTCCCAATGTCTTTGATACAGTAGGACTGTTTTCTTAATATTATTGCAAGCCAGCTCACCTTACAGACCAGTGTTTTTCTCAGAAGACTCATTTACATACCAGTATTTTGCTATAACTTGCTTGATTTTTGTTAGCAAAAATGCACAAAGACTGTTATCTCTTCACTTAATTCTGGTGTAAGCCTTTATACTCTGGAGACTGTTGTAATAGAAGAACTTTTCATAAGCAAATAAGATGGAAGACAAAAAGAGAAATGGCAATTATCAGTGCCAAGGACAAACTTAGCTAGGAAAAAAAATTGGCTTTGGGTCTCTGATTTTGGTTCATTCTCTTGCTAAGCTCCACACTTAGCAAACTAACAGATTGAGCAACAGGTCGCAGCTGAGGTTACTGTTTCTTTTATAAGGATCCAACAATTTTATTGATATTCTTCCTAGCTCCTTGTTATTACTAATTTCTCCCAACTACTTCAGACCTAATATCTTCATCCTAATGCTGCAGATGTTGATTCTTACTCATCTTTCAAGTATAGCTACTTGTTCAACTCATTTGCACAGAAGCAGCAAATTAGTAATGCTCCAGTACAGTAGTTTATTGGAGTTTAATGTACTAGTTCCTCTACATTGGCTTAGTGAAACTATTTCAGATAATGTTTAGCAATAGCTTTACTTTTGCAAGTATCAGTCACTTTGCATCTGTTATACTGTTCTGTGTGTAATTTCAATAGAAGTGATTTACTGAAGTTCCATAATGTTCTATTTAAAATCTGCTGAAGTGACATTAATTTTCTTCTTTTTTTAACTATGAAAATCAAAGCACTAAAGTTGAGAGCAGCAGCACTTGTGTTTATTCATACAAACTGATAGAGTTTGTACCAATTGGTCCTGAATATAGCTCACAATGTTATGCTATGATGCCTAGTGGCTAGAGAAGGACTGTGGATCAAAATCAAACATGGATTTCAACTGCTGAATGCTCAGCATTTTGGCTTGCCCTGCTTTTCATTTCCAGCTACTTCAATTAATGAGGTATAACTTTATCCTTGACATATGCTGAAACTGATCCATGACAAACACTGGTACTTCACATCTTGATTACAACTATTAACTGATTAGTAATTTTCCTTCAAATTCAGGTGCCTATGTCCCTTCCTTTGAAAATGTGGCAAGTTTTTGTGGTCATGCTTGCTGACAGTGCTGCCTGTTAGGAGATATATCATGGTTGGATTAATCTCATGTAACATTAGAAATCTACCAGAGATTCATCCTTATCTGTGAATTTCCCTCTAGGGTCCCTTTGTAATCAATGGAAAAATAGCAGCATTTTTCAGAGTATGATTCATCTGACCTATTTTAGCTGTCTACTTTAGGATGAAATTAATCATGAGCTAGAAGTGCTTATTTCTCACCACTGACCAAACTAGAAAGGAAGATATGGATGGGATCAAATGAATCCTTCCAGTGTGCTTGATTTCATTTAGTTTCTCCTTTACCTGAGATTATTGCCACTGCATGAAGGCAAGACAGTACAGATCAAACCATTTTATAGCTAAATAGGGAAGACTGCTCGTACAAGCCCATGCACAAAATCTGTATACAAACCTGAAATTCCTGGTGAGTGCTTAGGATGTATCAAAATACTACATTTCATAACTTTGATGTATTAAACAAATGGTTAAAATCTTGAATTTTAGGATGGTGGATTGTCCAAGTTCTAAGAAAAGTTATGAGGTTACAGTATGACTTTCTAACCATGAACACCAGACTAAGAAGGGAATTTTTTTTTCTCTCTTCTAATTCAGTAGGATACTATAAGCAGTGGATATTATCACATTGCCTGCTTCAGAGCAAGTTATCAGGAAAGAAAACATGGAGTTTTATTCAAAGATTAAAAACAGACTGAGAATAACCTATCAGAGAAATACTATATCTTTAAAAAATATATTAATTAATTAAATTACTTCCAAGCTTAATAAAATGTTTCACATTTTTTTCTGCTTCTATGTCTTAGAAAAATTCACAACTCCTTTTTAGTTACACACAGTCTTTTCCTCAGAATGTGTTTTTTCTTGTTAATGATGTGGTTGCATAAAAGAGAACACATACTTGCCTCTGTAGAAGATACAAAGAATTTCAAAACCATCTCATATCTTTTTATGCATAATTCAACTAGAATTTATTTTGCTTTCTTTTTCTGTACTTCTCTTTGATAGCCTAACTGGCTGCCTGAAATATTTTAGCTGCCTCCAATCTAGTAATCCAATGTCTTACAATTCGAATAACATAGAGTTCCTGGTATTTACAAAAAATAAGTGTGTTTATCTGTTTTCATGTTTGTTCACATGCACACACGCGCGCGCGCGCGCGCACACACACACACAGAGAATTACCCTAAAATGGACTCTAGAAGTGATTTTTTTGTTTATTTGTTTTTCTGTGGAAGCTGAACTCTCCACAAAAAAATAAATAAAAAAAAGAAATAAGTGAAACAAATACTCTTTGCAGTCAAATAGAAATGTGTGAGATATGCTAGGAAATAGAATAAATTCTTGTTATTCGGGCACTTTATCAGGATTAAGAGGCACACTTTCAGTCCCTTTCCAGAAGAAATGTTAAACAGCACTTTTAACAAGAGTCTTGACTGTTGCAGTAGGGATATGCTGATAAAGATGACCCTTTTCCATTGCAGTAGACACTGATCCAGCTTACCCCCAAAAAATATGCTTAAATATTGAAATATTGATGAAAAAATTGAAATATTATTGAAAGGAATATAACTGCATAAAATCTTAAAGGGGGGGAAAGCAATTTAGAAAAAAAAATATTCTAAATGTCTGTGGGGTAGGAAGGAGAACATTCTCGTAATGAATAAAAAGAGGAAAATACTGTCCCAAGTAATCCATCTAAAGATTACCCCAATTCTACGGGTTAAAGCAGTCCTTTGGGAAACTAAATGATTGTGATCCATTCACCTACTTATGAATTTTCTTCTGGGGCTGTAATGTTGTCATCTCATTGATGTCATTATAATATTCTCAACAGGGAAAAAAAAAACAAACCAAACCAAACCAAAACTGTAAAGAGACCGTTTCCCTAAAAGTCTGCAGGTAGTGTCTCATGGGATAAGAATTGAAGAGAAGTGTAGAAATGGAAGTGAGACATGTTTATTGGCTCTTCCTCTCCTCAACCTTGAGTCTGGAAGCAGGAAGGATGATAACATGTCCTGGAGTCCAATATTGGACAACTATGATTTTTTTTTTTTTAATTCTTTTTTTTATTTTGAGATTCTCAGTGAAAATGGTTATAGAAAAGCCTTCTTTATTTTTTTGCTTTCTGGAGCTAGAGAGACTGCTCCCATTTTCAGCTGAAGTCTCCGTACTTCATGTAGATTTAAGCATTCTTAAAAATCAGCTGATGTTTTGTTACTTTTCCTTTTTAATTCCTGGCATTTTGTTCTTAAAACTCTCCAAAAATACGCACAGGAGCACAAAAAGGAACCCACAGAGCAATAGATTTTTCTAAAATCCTGGTTTCATAGCCTAAAAGTAATGATGATTTTTGAATCAAGACTACATAGTTGATAAATAATCTTTATTTTAATATTTTGTCAGATTCTAACAGGAAATTATTTTCATGTGCTTGTTCAAACATATCTGTTCAACGTTCATGACTGAAGGGAGTTTGAGAATGGTAAGGCTATTTCTTTTCAGAACTCTGTAACCATGTATCAAGCGATACAGGAATGTAAATTAAAGGTAAATTAAATGTAAATTAAAGACTAATTTCCTGATTTTTTATGCTAACAAGAAAATTGCTTCAACAAGAAACAATTAGAGCTACATTCATAAAATAGATGGCAAGGAGGAAACATTCACACTTTTTTATGATACAGGCTTGGAAAATAAGAAAGTTTAGTGATCTTACTGAGTCACACAGTCATTCTGGCTGTCCTATCTCACATCATTGTCATTCTTTCAGCGCTCCACTGAAGAAGCTTCCAGGGACTAATGACTCTGCTCCTAATGCAGTTAGAAGTCTACTACTGTATGAGACAAGTGGGTCTACACATGTACATACTATCCTCATAAAACTAAAAATATGAAATGCAGTGAGAGAGGGAGAAGGGATTTTTGCTAAATCTAGCAAACACATTCCTAATTTAATTAGTTGTGATATTACATCCTATTTTGTTTCTGAAGTAGTTAATCTATACATGTTCCAAAAGAAAAAAATGAAAGGCAACTATTAGGAAGGCTATGTGTTTACTGATCTCAGAATAAGATGCAGAAGGTTTTACGAGCTTCCTAGATGCAACATTTATTAAAGGCAATTAAGAATAAAGATGTCATTGCTGGTTCAGATAGTTCATAAGTAGCATATTATCTGGTGTTTGTGGGGAAACGGAAGAAGAAGGGAGCACTGCTGTTTGTTTATCCTTTTCATACTTTTCTCTAGGACATGTGCTATGTGTTATTGGCTAGTTACGGAAAGCAGCTATTGGACTAAGTGGACTTTTAATCTGACTTGTTACAGCCATTCTTATGTTCTTATGTCTTCAGAAGTCTATAATAAAGAGAAGAAACCAGAAGCCAGGAAGGTGTTAATTAATATTTATAGTAGAACTAAATAAATCAAAGAACTTAAAAAAAGGGGATAGGAAGAAGTGATATAAGCCTCAGAAGCACCATGGTACACCCCTGGAGGACTATGCAATGTCCCATTGCAAAGAAACACCACCTAGTGCAAGACAAGGAAGGGATGTTCTTGTATAGCAAAGATCATAGCTTTTACTCAGTCTCTTATGCAGCACCAGAGGAGTGAGAAAGAAGGAGAAGAAAGCACTCACTGAAAAACAATGAAAATATGACAGAAGTCATTTTAAGTTAGGACTGAAATACCTACAAAGAAATACAAATGGCTTTGGTTTTGGGCTAAATCTTAATAAGGCATTTCATTGTTTTCTCTCTTTTAGTCCAGTCTCTTTTTATTCCTTTTAGTCTTAGTCCAATGCTGAAAAGGTGTTTTTTGGTAACACTGGATTTGGTTTTAAGTAAAAATACATTTACATATTGTATAACTGTAAAACTGACTCCCTGGATGAACTAGAGATTCAGCATTTAACTTCTACTGGTGCTGCCAGTAAAATCAGACATACTGAGACACTCTAACAGGGCCTTTTCCAGACTAATTTGGTGTATTTCTACTTATGCTCCTGTATGAGCCTAGAGTTAGTGACATGAGGTCCTGAAAGGGAAAAAAGTGATACAAGTGATACTGAACTTTTATAGAATTAACCAAACAAGCTTTGGAGGATATGTCAGAGTGCAGCGTTCATGACAGATAATGCTTAAGAGAAGCTGAAAAGGGAAAACAAACCACAAGGAATGCTGATGGCCATGAATATCACAACTAATATGTTGTCTGTTTTTTCCTTTTTTCACTTCACTTGTGCAAGATAAACTTCAAAATTTAGTTTAAAGGTTTATATACTTCTTTTTAGCATTGAACAGACTGACTTCATTGTTCCTAATTTTTTCCTTGCATTATAAATGTAAGTTTAATAAAGTTCTGTGCTTCTTAAGCACTTGTTGTTGACCGTATTGCCATCTACTTAATTGTAAGGAAATGTGAAGAGACAGCTATACCAGAAGGTTTTATTAAAGTATCAAAAACCAGCAAGCTATCTACACAAGCCAATTAAACGGCACTGCATGTCCCCAAAGTAGAAAGCACACAGAGTTACATGTAAGTTGATATTTTATTCAGCAAATAAATCAACCTTTACAGAACACACTCCATAAAACTAATTGGGCACAATATACTCCATATGGATTAGCAGTCCCTTCACCCCAGGTATATTAAAAAGCATCTGGAAAGCTACTTTACCACTCTATAAGCTATCACAGAAAGATATTCTTTGGTATTTCACAATCCAATAAACTGTGTGTGCACTAGTAATCAGTCACTCATTGAAACTACTGTATATGTAATGCACTCAAGCACGTCCTACTTTCCAGGCCTCCCTTGACCATAGATTCATATGATTTCAGGGAACACTTTCCAGCTGTATGAATTGGTAAAGTCCATAAATGTGTAAGACACACTCTGGTGGATCACACACTTCACCTTTCTGGAGCACTAAAGATCACAGACATGTATATTCTATTTATGTATAGAGCTGACGAAAAATACAGTGTCTAGTACATGTGATTTCATTTTTAATTCAGTTTTTGTCCATGAAGACTTTATTTTATCTTGAGAAATGCTGCTTATGAATGTCAGCTTCCCCAGATGTCTTTAGGGTCCCCAGATGCACAGGCTCCACAGTCGTCAGGAGCATTTTCCAAAGGAACTGTTGCATTAAAATATTTTGTCCTGTCTTATTATAATGAAAGTTATTTTGGATGCAACTCCATCCTTCCTTCAGCTGTCCAAATAAGCACTCCACCATCACTCTGCAGCTAGTGAGAGGATAAAAGAGGGGCTCTCCATATAGTTATAAGCCATATCAGACAAAAAGAGGAAGGATTCCTCCATATAGAGTGGGAAAACAATGATTATAGTAAAACCTCGGAAAGGAACAAGGACCAAGCATAACATGTGCATGCTAGATCTACTCAGAGCATTGTGGTGAAGTGTATTATCAATGTTTTTTACATTATCATCCAAAAAAATGTGCCACTTCAAACCAAGAAGGATTGATAAATCAACTACTTCTTTAGGGGAAGGACAGTTCAGACAGGTGATGCATGACACCAAAGGCTCTAGCTCAGCTTGGAAAACTCAGTGTCTGCAAAACAAAATTATCAGGACCCTGAGGGCACCAATGGCACTGCTTGCCCTCCCTTGGGCCTCCCCTACTCTGCCCATGGCCCAGGACTGCACTTCATCCCAGTCCCTGCCCCAGTCACACGGTGGGATGTTGGTCTCCAGCTCCCGATAGCCCTGCCCTGTCTGGCCATGGGCGCCACTGAGCTGGGCCCAACCGTAGGCCAATATCCCAGCCCAGCCTCAGCCCACCCCTGGCCCCAGTGAGGTGCCCAATGCCCAGGGCTGTGGCTGCCCCAGGTGCCCCCAGGTTCCCAGGTCCTGTTATCCCGGGGAGCCCCCAGCCCACAGATTGCTGCTGGCCCTCCCTTCTCCCTGACAAAAATATTATTCCTGGCATATTTTTCATGCCTGCAAATGGCAGGCAAACAATTCTCAGCAGAGCATGACAGTCTTCCAGCACTGCCAGGCAGACAGTTGATTTTCCAATGTCAGAATGATTAGCACATATTTGTGACAATGAGAGGTGGCCAGTTTCCAGGGAAGGAGCCTAATCCCTTCCTGCTCAAGTGCCAGTTTCCCCACTTGCATTGGAGGTCAAGGAAACAAAGCTTATGTGGATGTGTCAGCTTCTGCAGAAATTCTGGAGCACTGCTTATCATTTCAAATCTGGGAAATAATATGATTCCACATTAATTATCCTGTTTCAGAAATTCTGGAGTTTTCATTAGATAAGTCTGTTTAATATACATGTTTGCATTGTGTCCTTAGACATTTCAGCAATGACTAGAGGGCCTTCTTTTGCAAGGGTCCACACACCTCTTCTTGCACTATTAATAGCAATGCTGCAGTGAAACAGTTGTGGTCCAGTGGACCTGACCACTCAGCAGCTCTGGCCGCTGCTGTAAAGACAAAAAACTGAACCACAGCATGGGCCAGCCAAGGCTCCTGAACTGGCAGAAGCTGAATATTGAATCAGAGACCCTTTTCTAAGAGGTCTTTGTTCTGTGCAACATTAAGGTGGCCAATTTGTCTCTCTGTATCCTAGCACTAGGGCTTGAATACCAATAAGGTCAGTGCAGGCAAAGGTAAGCAAGGCTTGGAAGGTCTGACAGGCAATCTTCCTGCTGTGATTTGATGGGCTGAACTCCAGAGCATAAGGTTTCCTAATGGTACAGAAAATTACTCCCCTCTCCACATTTCTCCAGGCAGATTGCTGCCTCTTACAGAACATCCTGTTCCAATGCCTAGGACTTACCAAATGCCCCAGCAGCAGAAAAAGAACAGCTTCAGGATACCACTCTAGGTACTGCCTCTGTATTTTTCCAAGACTTAGCTTTTCCACTTTTTTTCACAGAAAAGTATCTAAAGAGACTAGAGAATCTTCCCAGAGCCAGAAGCAGGTAAAGTCAACGTAACAGTCGATAAAAAACTTATGCACTTGCATTTTTTCATTTACTTCACCTATGTTTTATTTTCACGTATTTTTCTTTGTAGTACACTTGTAGCCTCACCTGGCTGAAGCAGGTAATCCATTAATGGATGTATTCATTTATTTAAATGCAATGCCAAGAGGATGCAGGTCACATAAGGCAGCAGAACATTGCTAGGCTGGCAGCATTTGCAAATCATTCTGTCTAGAACAATTAACTGCCTTTGTTTCTTCCAGCCTTTAAAGATTGTAGCTTTCTACTTCAGATAGAAAAAAAGTCAGTCCTTCGGTTTGTGAATAGCTGTCATCCTTCCATGGAGGGCAGCTGGCACCTACTGGAACATGGAGTTTTACAGCAGGATTTACACGTGCACTTTGGCAATCACAGGAGCACTAGAAAGGAACTGCTGGGATTAAAGCTATGAATACAGAGAAAGCAGATGTGAAGCAGATGAGAAGAAAATAGCATGTAAATGTATGATGGGTCAAGATGTAAGAATATGCTTCCAGAAATGAAAAGGTGCTATAGCAGAAGAGAAATAGTTTACCTTCTGCCTAAATTACACACACTGTGGTGAATTAATCATTCTGAGAGAGCAATGATCTTCATGGAACTTGCTTGGCTCTGAATTTTGGATTCCATTTTGGCATAGAAGTTTGAGATGAATATTTGCAAGGTAATTTATATGGACAAGATTGAGTCTCTTTTACTTTAAAAAAGAAAAAGCAGCACCTCCCTTATACAAGTTTTGCTGTTTGAAAACATGAACAGGAATCAAAAGAATTCAAAACTGCATGTTTTTCAGGTTGGACCTAGTTCGGATGCTGCGTATGTAGCTCAACAAACAAGCAATGGTCCTGCTACTTTACTCACTGAAAGATAATTAACTTTGCTGAAATGTGTATGCTTCTGGGTTGATGATGTATTCAACATGATAGCAAAAGAAGACAGCTCTTGCCCAGCTGCTTAATGTTCAAAATACTCAAGTGCTTGAATGTGGCCAGTGCAATCTATTTCTAGTAGTTTGCAGTCTGAGCACTACACATTCAGAGCTCTCTTAAACTACTCAACCTCCTGGATGGAAAATTGTTGTCCTGTTGTTCCTCTCTGTGCCATTCTTTCCCCATGCTTAAAAAAGGGACAGCTGTTCTGTATCTATGAATAGAAGGCTCTGTTCTAGTTCATTACTAACAGAGATTAGTAGTACCTCTCGAAAAGTGAAATGCTTGTTGAGGCTAAAGGCTCTATATTTTAATTTTCTGTGGCTTGTCATTGTGCTCTTATTTATACTGTTATATAAGTGCTTCTTTAAAAGTTACAAATTTCAGTATTCTCTTCAGAGTGTAATGAGAGTGTCATTAATGAATGGTTTGCAACTCAGTGCTAATGTTTCTTATGACATCTTTCTAGCTTTTATTTAGTGTCCGAAGACTAGGAAAGTTCGGGTTGGTTTTACCAGTAAAAATTAAAAAAATATATATCATATTTATTGCTCTTAGTTATATTTATATTTTTTATCTTCTCACATTAAAAATTTTAGAGATCTGTCAATATATTTTTTTTTCTTAGATGACAAAATAAAAAAGTAGAGGAATTAGAGAAAAATAATGTATAATTAAATTATGCTTAAATTATTAAAAATATGAGTTTTATTGAATGCAACAACCAGCCAAATGGCAACACAGAGCAAAGTAAGATTCTAAAAAAGTACATCTTAATAAAACTGAAACCAATAATTGAGAGGAGGAAACCAGGAGTGTAATTATGACTACAAAAGTGGATGAATAGTAACCACTTAGCCCATCTGTCACTTGTCTTCTCTGCTGACCTGGAGGTACCACTTAACAATACACTGAGAAAACTATCCTCACTTGAACTAAATGGCAATTTATGTCTGACATTTGCAGTATTGAAGAGTATTTTAAAGTCAGTTATCAATATAACTTCTACTGTTTAGTCTTGATTAAGAAGGTATGTTAGCCTATCTATAGCATCATGTACGAAATGATATGTGGTTGGAGGAAAATTGAAGTTGTTGGATGCCTTTTCTACTACATAGACCTCAATTTCAAGTGCTGCTCTGTTTTTTTCTCCATCAACAATTTTGCTGCAATAGCACCATCAATTTAATTAGAGATTTCCAAATTTGCAACAGTGTGAGTGTGCAATAGTGTGGAATGTAATCAGAAGTGAGCTAGAAGTTCATCACTAAATTAATCATAGTTACTGAAAATTCATGAATTACCCTTAAGCTGAGCTGATGTACTACAAAGGTCTTTCTTTTTAATCACCCCCAAATCTCCCAGATTTTGTTAAATTGCTGCCTGCACAGTAACAAAACATTAAGAAGAGACATCCAGAGTACAAATGGTTTGAATGGATTGCAGCATGATTTTCACATGTCCATCAGCCGTGACAAAAATACAAGAAAACGGCTTGTAGAAGCTAGGCAAATAATCCAGGGGAAACTGCTGAGGAAGCAAACAAAATATCAATGTATGATGGGTCATAATAAGAGAACGTGCTGGCAAAATAAGGTTCTGTAGGGGCAGGGAAAGCAAACCACACTTATTATTTATTTAGTTTATACAGACATATGGAAAGATTAATTATAGGAAAGAGAGCAAGATCAAAAGTGTGTTTCAAATATACTGAGATGAGTTGTCACATAACAAAAGGAGATAACGCTTGGAATCTGAAAGCAAAAGATAACTAAGAAAGGAGAAGCAATTACCATAATAATTTTTAAAAAATATTTTAGTAGCTGTACTGTGTTAAAGAATCATCAGAAGTCAATAGTTTTGTGATACCTCTTAAAGAGCAGTTAAGCAGAAAGTCCTACTAAGCTATCTACGCAAAACTTTCACATCTGACTTTCTTATTGCAGAACTGCATAGTCCCTGACCAGCCTTTGGAGTTACATTGAAAATACTGTAGCTTACAGAAATCTCTGCCTTAGAAGTTTATGACGATAACGATTCCGGTAAAGTGATACAGTCTTCTCACATATATAGCTGTTGACACCAAGCTTATATGTATAGTTAGTTGCATTCAAATTAAGAGGTTTTCCTGGTATGATCATTGTGGTAATAATAAACCAATTTTATATTACCTTTATATAAATTGTTTTTCTATTATATTTATACTATAAGATACATTTATATTTATGGAATGAGAGATGAGTGTGCCAGTCAGGACTAATCGTTTTTTCAACTCTCTTACAGCATACAAATCCATACCACTACCTGTTAACACTGGTAGTCACTCTCTGCTTCTGAGTTGGTAGTGTTCATACTCACCACCTCAAAAAACTTACTGTTTATTATACTATGCTTACTTGTAACAGAGTTTTTATTGGCACTTTTTTTTTTTTTTTTTTCCATTCCCAAACTTAGTTCTGGTCGAAATACAGAACCTAAAAGAAAGGAGGAACAATTAATATCTCTTTCTGCAACCCCTGCTCTTTTCAAGTAGTGTTAAATAAGTGATGATATACTACAAGATTTGAAGCCCAGCAAGAATCTTCTGTGGTAAGCCTTCTGTGGTACTTACGATGTTACAGTTTAAAGGCAAAATGCTCTGACTCTGCAGGCAACCCTTTTGAAGCCTCTCATCTTGAAGACAAATTAGCCTTTTAATTGACAAGGCATTTTTTATTGAAACATTTTTTATCAAACTGAGAGAAAAGCAGAGGTTTACAAACTGGCCTCTTGTAAGTGGACACACGTCTATGTGTATGCTTATGCTTGGGTAACTGAAAATACAAACCAAAAGCAACAGTTTTGTAAAAGGCTACCATTATATCTGAAGCACATAAACAAAAAACCTATGACCTATATAATGAAGCTGGCCTGCAGTGTTTTTCTAATGGGTAAAGGTCTTTTTCTTGAGAGGAGAGGGGGGAGGATGTTTTAGTTTGTGGGGGAGGGGATTTACTTTTTTTAGGACTCTCAAACTGGAGCTCATACTAATAACTATTAAGGATGCTCCCAAAGGATACAAATATGTGTATTCTTATAAAATAATAGTTTGTACAAAGAGATCTGGTTTTACATAGCACTTTCAAACAAAGCCTTTAATACATAGTTATTAAGCCTGTACAATACCCTAATGAATAAAGCAAGTATGAATTCATTTTTAAATGAAAAAAACAGAGGAGCAAAATTTCCCAAAACCATAACTGGGAAGAAAGCTGAAGATATAATCTGGAAGTTTTGATTAAATCTCTGACCAGTGGCTATACCATATCAGGCACTTCAAAGGAAGTTTTCTCTGTGGTAGTTTGTTAAACATATAGTTACAGTTGTGAATTTGCCACTGGTTTCAAAGAACAAGCTTAACAGGCAACTGAGATCTAAATATCTCTTAGGTGTTTTAAATGAATCACATTCTGAAGGAAAGCATGCAGCTTCTACATCAAGGAATAGTGCCTTAACCGCAGCCTTTTCTGGGCTGGGGCAAACATTAGAGATGATTATGTTTTTCAGAGGAAAATTTCAACTCTTAGCAAAACCAAGATTTGATGGGAATTCCTCAGCCTTAATCAGTTTGTCACACAACTGCAGAATCACTGAGGTTGTCAGGCATATCTGGAGATCATCTAGTCCAACCACCCTGCTCAAGCAGGATCACCCACAGAAGGTTGGTCAGGGTCATACCCAATCAGGTTTTAAATTTCTCCATGACTAGAGACTCCACAGCCATGTGAAAAGCTATTCCACTGTATGATCAACCTCCCGGGAAAAAATGTTTTCCTTTATTTAAATAGAATTTACTATTTTTCAGTTTGTGACCATTGCCTCTTGTCCTGTCATGGGGCACCACTGAGAAAAGTCTGACTCCATCTTCTTTCCTCGCACCCAAAAAGTATTTAAATACATTGATAAAACCCACCTGAGCTTTCCCTTCCCCAGGTGACCAGTCCCAGCTCTCAGTCTCTCCTCATATGATAGACAGTCCAAGCTCTTAATCATCTTCAGGCCCCTTTGCTGGGCTCTCTTCAGTCTCTTCTGTCTCTTTTGTCCTAGGTAGCCCAGCACTGGACCCAGCACTCCAGATGTGTCTCAACAGGGCTTAGCAGAGCAAAAGGATCACCTCCGTCAACCTCCTGGCAAAACTCTGTCTAATGTGGCCCAGGAGCCCATTGGCCTTTTTAGCTGCAGAAGCACATTGGCATTTCCCTTTGCTGAACTTCATAAGGTTCCTGTCTGCCCATTTCACCAACCTGGAAAGGTCCCTGTGAATATCAACACAACCCTCTGGTGCAGCCACCACTCCTCCCAGTTTTATCATCTGCAAATGTGCTGAGGGTCCATTCTGTCCCGTTGTCCAGGTCATCAGTGATGATGTAAAAAAGCATTGGCCACAATATTGACACTTGGGCTAAACAACTAGTAACTGGCCTCCAGCTGGAATTTGTGTCTCTGATCATAACTCTTTAAACCAACAGTTCAGCCAGTTTTCAGTCCACCTCACTGTTCACTTATCTAGTCCATTCTTCTTCATTTTTATTTTTTTTTTNATACAGTTGGCCTCGGCCCATCGATCCAGCCTGTCCAGATCCCTCTGCAGAGCCTTCCTACCCTCAAGCAGATCGATACTCTCCTTATCCCCTCATCCAGATCATTGATAAAGATATTAAACAAGGCTGGCCCCAGTACTGAGCCCTGGGGAACACCACTTGTCACTAGCCGCCAACTAGATTTGACTCCGTTCACCACCACTCTCTGGGCACGGCCATCCAGACAGATTTTTACCAAGCAAAGAGTACATCTGCCTGCCCCATGAGCTGCCAGCTTCTCTAAGAGAATGCTGTGGGAGATAGTGTCAAAGGCTTTACTAAAGTCCAGGTAGGTAACATCCACAGCCTTTCCCTCATCCACTAGGTGGGTCACCTGGTCATAGAATGGGATCAGGTTGGTCAAGCAGGACCTGCCTTTCATGAACCCATGCTGGCTGGGCCTAATGTCCTGGTTGACCTGCACATGGCTGTTGAGCGCACTCAAGATGAACCTCTCCATAATCTTCCTTGTCTTATGATGCAGGACAGTGTGAAAGCTTTACAAAAGTCAACATAAACATCTACTGTTCTCCACTCAGCAAGTCGTCTCATCGTAGAAGCCTTCCAGGGTGGTGGGTTATGATTTCCCCTTCAAAAATCTATGTTAGATTCTCTCAACCACATTCCTGTGATGTGAAGCTGCCCAGCCTGTAGTTCCCTAGATCCTCTTTCTAGCTCTTCCGGAATACAGCAGTGACATTTGCTTTCTTTCAGTCCTCAGGAGTCTCCCCACGGCCTCTTCACCTCCCATTACCATCATGTATCACCTAGTTACAAAGTCTCCAAAATTACTAAGAACTTTGTAATAAATATTTAAAAAAAACCAAAGCAAAACAAACAAAAACTAGAGAAAGCAACCCTGGAGTGATTGTGTAGAATCAAGAATTCTATACAGCAATATTGTGATTCCTTCAATGAGGTAAGCAGTATAATAAATGCAATTGTACTTTACATGTAGGACAACTGCTTGTCCAATTTCTAAATTATGGCATAGGGCATTTATATAAATCTATGTAAGTTAGGTAGGTCTTCCTTTCTTATTCTGTTTTAATTGACAAAACTTCTTGGAAATATTCATGGGAATAAAAAAAATTGAAGAAGAGAAAATAAATTAAGGGGCAGAGTCATAGGTGATTGAAAGTCCAATAATGTAAAGGAGTTTAACTCTGGAAAAGACCATGAATAGGGAATAATATGAATAGAAACAAAATCAGATTTCAATGCACCATCTTTACTATACACCTTCTGAATTTCATTTTTTAATCTAAATTTTACAATATATGTCAAAGAGAACATAGGGAATAACTGCAAAAAATCACCCACTTTAAGAGCAGCTTAAAGTTTCTACAAGGAAACTTCCTTGTGGTTTGCATTATTTATTAATCCCCAAATTTTTTTTTTTTTTTTTTTTTATTCCAGTGATTCTTTTTTCCACATGCTTCAGCAGCCAGTAAAAGAAATGTAATCTTTTCTTCTTCATGGAAGTGACATTACTAGCTGCATAAGATTTCCTGAGACTAGAAAAATTGTAAGAAAGACCTGTCTCCACAATCTCTTTTTACCTCTTCAGTAGAACATAGTTGAAACAGTTCCAAGAGGGCCATAAGCATTTACGTTATCATACAAAATGGAGAACTAGAACATTATCAGTGGCGAAAATGAGAACACTATTATGTGCGTGAGTCAGTGTTTAAGGAGAGACAATTACTTGCAAAGTCACTAATTAGATCTCTTTGTCTTATTTCAATCCTCCTTTAGGAACTCTTGGAGTCTAACGTATATTGGATTAAAATGCCCTTTCTACAATCAAATTACTATGAGAACAATTATTTTAGGAATACTCTCCCTTGTCATTTCTAATATGCCTTTTCCTTCATGCCACTTGTACTAGGATTTACGCAGAAGGAGATTATGGGATCAGTATTTCTCCTTTCTCTGGGTGTTTTCCCCTGTTGGAGAGTCTGTAACTGAACAGTTCAAGACTAACTCTACTTTCTTAGCATAGTATATAGAGCCAGAGAGTCAGGTCTTCTGAGTCTGTGACCAGTGTAAAATACTATGTGTGGCAACAAGGGGCTGGATTTTATAATTTCCAAATTATAGAAATTTGGAAATTATATATTTCCAAATTTCCAACTCCAGTCTTATGTCCTTACATGACCACTACACAATTAGTGTAATCATGGTTCCTAATTTAGTACTTCTGAAATAAGTCCTTTAATGACAGACCTGACTTCCTGAATTTCTCCGGGTGTAGAGCCTCAAGGCTTAATCAATCTTATTTTGATACAGGTAGAAAAAGAGCTTTCCAACCATTTTAGTGGTATACACCTACCTCAGTTTTGGTCCTTGTTTCAGTTTATGTGACAGAAGAGACTTACCATGACAGGCTGCAAAGATGACTTGCTAATTCCTCAAAGATTTTAAGAATGTAAAAAAAACAGCAAACACAACTTTTTGCATGCACATATATCAGCAACATCAGCTGTCAGCTCAGCAACATCACATTCTGGCCAAGACCACTTGCTTCTTTTGCTTTGTTTGAAATCTGCCACTTTCTCACTGACACTTTGCGTAATGTCAGATCTTTAAAACCCTCTTTTATTCCAAACCTGAGTTCTCAGAGCAATGAATTATAACAAAGAAGAAAGAGTTAAAGAACAATTTTGCCTCTCCCATATTGATAGTCCAGCCTCTTTCTCCTTGGGGACCCTTGCATTTGACAGTTTGTCACACTCCCTTTTAACAGGTTTACCCTGATTTAGTTGTTGAAAATCAAGCAGTTTAACATAATGCAACTTTGTGACGTGTATTAAGGAAAGAAAAGGAGACGGGGGAAAGCAGAGAAGAGACAACTTCAGAAATGATGAAAATGTTTCAGCTTGGCATAATAATCCTACAAAGATTTAGCACAGCTTTGTCTGTGAATATGTCAGGTTTATGATATGTGCAGTTCACTGTTTAATTACTAAACTGATGGATATTAACTTACTGATACGGGTTACCTAATAGATATTATCTTAATTTATAATATAACTGAAGTATAAAAAATTTTAATGTATATCTGTACAGCTTCTAGTACAGTGAATAGACTGTGATCAAAATCACAATTTTAACACTACTAATAATGATACTGATACATTTAATGGACTGTCAAATGGGGAAGAACCTCCTATTTCTGTGAGATGTTATTATCACATTATTGCCTACACCTGGAAAAGTCTTAATGGTATGTTAATCCTGCAGATCTATTTCACTATTAAACACAGATCTATAAATCCTAACTACAGTTCTAAATAATGGGCTTCATAAAACTTAACTTCATTTTTATAAACAGAGATCATCCTGGGTTCATTAAAGACAGACAACTGACAGGCAGTATACAGGGAGTGTTAGAGCACTCCAGCAGCTTACAAAATAAATCCTTGGCAATTTAATCTCAAGAAAGAGAGAAGGTTTTTGATAAATTCAAAGGGGATGGTTTTGACCTTATGGGGAATAGACCTGTAATTTATGAAACAGATGGAAACTCTTTCCTGCAAAGTGTAGTGTGGATGAATGACTAGATCTAAACCATTTGCACTCTTGTACCTCTTATACCTCTCTGGAATACAAGTCTGCCACCACAAGTGGTCACGAAAGTAGAGTAGCCACCACTCTTAGATAATGCTTTATCACTGCACCTGCAAGAATAACAAGCAAAAGGAAAAAGGGTTACAGTTACAAAGTAGTAAACACTGAAATGAAATGCTATTAAAACAGTTGAATTTTACTAGTCAAGAAGAAAATATCTGGATTATTAAGAGTCATACGTTAAACTGAGCAGGCCCTTAAGTGTTTGATTTCAAATTTATTTTTTACTTTTTAGGTATTTCTTTCCTTTTCCAAAAGGATGTTGAATGTTTTTATTTTGATAAAAAAGTAGTCCCTTGGTACTTTTAGACATGTCAGCAAGCATTTTGTACAAGCTGCTGAGCTGCTGTTATGCAGTTTGCTGAGAGTTCTTGTTTTCTAAAATGCTAGCTTTGATTTTCCACATTTTTAAAACCTGTGATCAATAAATAAAGATTATTAATTGGTCTTGCAATGATTTTTTTTAAATACTAAAGCTTGAAATAATACAGAAAACCAATTCCAAGTTTTTCTGAAAAACATCAGTTACTCCAAATTCAGTTTCTATAATCATCCCTATACCTGTGCTGAGAGTTTTAGTTTTTGTGAAAAGACTTCTATAGCAAAAGAAAAGAAAATTCATAGAAATGCCAAAAACATCTGAAAGGGGAAGCAGAAAATGTAAAATAGCATGTCTTCTGATTGTGACAGACAAAATACTCAGTATATATAACCTGCCTCCAAAATCAAATGTCAGTCAGAACCATTGAGTAACTAAAATGACTCGCTATTCTCTAATTCTCAGATTCTATGTGGCATTCTTGAAAAGTTCAGCTCTGTGGACTCTGTCTTCTGCAGCCATGTGACATGACTCAGTCCTCGTAAGGGATGCATTTGTTGCCCAAGACAGAAATTTATAAAGCATGATAGTGTGGTATGCTGCACTATGTAGTATCTTTCAGGTACAGTTCTATCATACTGTAATTTATGGTAGAAATTGACAGAAGAGGCAGGTATGCCTTCCTAATTCAACCATGAATGACCATGGTGATAATCAGTGATATTTTCCCTTTGTGACAACATAAAAGGAAAGTCTTTAAAGAGCATTTTGGGTTGGCTTGGGCTTTTTCTTACTCTGTCCACAAATCTGCCACTATGCCAAAACATGAAATATATTCTATAGCAAGGGAAGATGTGCCCTAGCCTTATAGGTGTGTGGTAGGTTGACCTTGGCTGGATGCCAGATGTCCACCAAAGCCACTCTATCACCCCCTCTCCTCAGCTGCACAGGGAGAGAAAAAATATATTACAAAAAGCTGGTGGGTCAAGGTAAGGACAGGGAGAGATCACTCACCATTTACCATTGTGGGCTAAACTGAGTGAACTCAGGGAAATTAATTTAATTTCTTGCAAATCAAATTAGAGTAGGATAATGAGAAATAGAACCAAATCTTAAAACAACTTTCCCACTGCTCCCTTCTTCACATGCTCAACTTCATTCCCAATTTCTCTACTTCCTCCACCTCCAGCAGTGCATGGGGACGGGGAATGGGGGTTGCAGTCAGTTCATCACACATCATCTCTGCTGCTCCTTCTTCCTCAGGGGGAGGACTCCTCGCGCTCTTCTGCTCTAGTGTGAGGTCCCTCCCATGAGAGACAGTCCACAAACCTCTCCTACATGAGAGATTTCGCACAGGTTTCAGTTCTTCACAAACCACTCCAGCATGGGTCCTTTCCACAGGATGCAGTCCTTCAGAAACAGAGTGATCCAGTGTGGGTCCCCCACAGGGCCACAGGTCCTGCCAGCAAACCTGCTCCACCGTGGGCTTCTCTCTCTCCCTAGGTCAACAGGTCCTGCCAGGAGCCTGCGCCAGCATGGGCTTCCCACGGGGTCACAGCCTCCTTTGGGCACATCCACCTGCTCTGGTATGGGGTCCTCCAAGGGCTGCAGGTGGATATCTGTTCATCGTTAACCTCCACGGGCTGCAGGGAGACAGCCTGCCTCACCATGGTCTTCACCACAGGCTGCAGGGGAATCTCTGCTCAGGTGCCCAGAGCACCTCGTTCCTCTCCTTATTCACTGACCTTGGTGTCTGCAGGGCTGTGCCTCTCACATATTCTCACTCCTCTCTCCTGGCTGCTGTTGCACAGAAGCTTTTTCCCCTTCTTAAATGAGTTATCACAGAGGCACTATCACCAATGCTGATTGGCTTGGCCTTGACCAGCAGCAGGTCTGTCTTAGATCCAACTGGTATTGTCTCCATTGGCCAGAGGGGAAGTTTCTAGCTGCTTCTCACAGAAGCCATTCCTGTAGCCCCTCCACTACCAAAACCTTGTCATGTGAACCCGATACATTCTACCCCTTGCCTCTTTGAATCACATATTTGTGTATTATCATAAAAAAACACATTCATCATACAATCTTCTCAAACCTCACATCAACAAAAAGAATTCCCCACACCAAAATCAAAGTAACATCATCACAACACCAAAAGAAAGTGAACAACTTACACAGAATCCACCTTTTGTCCCTTCACCACAATTACAACATAAATTCCCCACAATCATTCTGCTTTTTGCTCTCTAGCAATGTTGAGTCCATGTTTTGCCCATTATCTCTCCCAATTACTATCCTTATCTCAAATTCCTCATGCCCCACATTGGGCACCAAATAGGACTGTGAAACATCACTTATCTTTCTGTAAGGAAGTATAAATGTTCCTCTCCTTTCCTCTAAGCAGCTACCATCCAGCAATATAGGACCAGAGAGATCAAGCTGGAGGTCCATAAATTTCAGGTTTTCCTGTCTTTTACTCATATGAATAATGTCGCATTCCAGTCCTGTACCTCCTTTCACAAAGTAGCCTAGCAGAATTTAAAGAAGAGCATGCTTTAAAAGCCGCAGCATTTTAGAGTTTTTTTTGCTTTTAAAACATGCATCTTCACGTGGCATAAAGGTATTGTGCTGAACATGGACATTAATCCAACTTTGTCAACATACCCATATTCCAATGCTCAGCGGTGGAGCTGTAAGTCTATCATTTGATTCTCAACAAACCATCAGAAAACAGAATAAACCTAAACTGGTTCAACTACAGCAAACAAATTGTTAAAAAATGTTAGAGGTTTGTTTCTTTGCCAGGTGAAAAGCACAGCATAATGACTCTGCCTTTAAATGTCAGTTTTATGTCTGAAAGGATAAAAAGAAATTAAAACTGTTGGGCTTTCTTATTCTTTATCTGAATTAATTTATTTGACCGTTGGGTTATTGCAGTGATTTGTTGCTCTTGCACTTGCATTGTGTTCTGGTGCTAGCACTGCTGAGAAAAGATCTCCCATACGCATATAATGAACAGGCTCAAATTGCCCTGTAATGTGACACTCACCATTATTTCCCCCTTTACCAACTGAAAGTGGGAACATTAATACATTTAAGACAGGCTGAGGAGAACTGCTGGCAACTCAAATGCCTTTAGATCAAATCCTTCCCCCACATTTCCCCACATCAATATTATTACTGCAGCTGAGTAAAATGAAGAACAATTCTTGCTCTTATTACATGGATATCTAGTGGTACTGAGTTCAAGGCCCACTGTGCTACCCCTGTGAGATTTACAGACTAGTAAAGAAACACATTTCAAGAAACAGTGGCTGAAGCTAGATCGATTCAAGCTGGAAATGAGACATATATTTTTAATCAAAAGCTATCAGAGAAGATAGACTCCATGTCCTACAGTCTTCCAGAAAAGCTCAGACCCTTTGCAAAAGAGGCTGTTTATTCAAATGCCAATTATTAAACACAGGTATAATGAATGAAATATTGTGCATCCAAGCATATCAGATATGATGAACTATTTGAGCCTTTGGCCTTAAAATCCCTGAACTGGAATCTCACTATGTAGATAGTGGGCAGCAGGGTGAGATTGTTATTCTTATTTCACAGATGAGGAAAAAAGACTGAGGAGATGATGTGTCACAGATATTTGTTTGAGTCCAATAAATTGATTTTTTTTTTTTTTTTTGCTATGTAACAGAACTTCAGTTCACCCTTTATAAAATACATGTATACAGCATTTGGGTGTATAAGGTCACCTGCATGCCTCCTGGTACAGCTTTTCATCTCTCTGGTATTTGAACATGACACCTGGTATGCGGTATATAAGAAAGGCAGCTGAACTGCTACGGCTGTGATTTAACCCTTGTTCTTTGTCTTCCCAGATATCTTGTGATTGGCGCTTACTGTCACATCATTACTCTCTGACTTCCCCTTCCTGTAGCAATAGAATCTCACTCCTTTACCCATTTCAGCTACACTGTAGTCAACAGACTCCCTGTGCTCATTCCTTTTTTATAAGAATTAGTGTCAACATTCCTCCTGGAAAAGAAGCATAATGCTCATGTAGAATTGCTCCTGCTGTGTTGAAGATATGTTTACAATATTTGCTGGAGGGTTCAGCTTAGGCATTTAACAACCATGTGCATAAGTTCTAGCCTCCATTCCCACAGTCCCTGCCAATATATTAAGGACAGTCAGCATTTGTAGACATACAGCTATCTAGCAGGTAAAATGGCACCCTCTGGGTAGCTATTGCCACTAGGGATGTTACAAGTTGGAACCAGTGTTTCCACACAGACCAGGAAGCTAAAGTCTTACAAACCCATTCATGCATTTTCCTCCACAGTATTTTTTAAATTAATACAAGGACCCAAGGCAGTCCTATTGTTCCTGCTACCATACTCTGCTGCTTCTGAATAGTTTAGTGTACAGCTATGACTACTCCCTGCAGGCATAAAGCTGATCTACATTGACCCTAATTGGCTTAAAAAGCCTGCCAGGATCTCAGCATAATATCAACTATCTGTTTGCTTACCCTGTGTTATAGTAGATTGTAGCACGGGGCAAAAACTAATCAAGTATGAAATTTTATTGTTCAGGCACTGTTAAAAAACAAAACAAAACAAAACAAAAAAAACCCCAAAACAAAACATAAAGGAAGAGAGCAGGAATACTTATTCTAATTTAAGACAATGTCCCAGATGGATCCTGATTGACCCAATTAACTAAAGAACCACATTTGGCAGCATGATTGCTGTACGCTGTTGTCAGAGGACAGAGACAAGCATCCCTACTGGGGTTTGAGACCATCTTAATTCTGAATTATCCTGTGCAGGTGCCTTCCTCTCTCCTTAACTGTTAAGTATGCTTATGCTTCCAACTTAAGTGCCTCTTTTAGGTATATAAACATAGGTGAGATGAATCAGGGCTTAAGCAGCGGTGACAAATTTAATGTAAATAATTGTGTAAAGCAAGAATAACAGCAGTACGACTGTGTAGTTTCTGTTTTATGTATAGCTGATACTGAATCTCTTGATGACACCTATCTAAGATATGAATTTTCCAGTGGTCTCCTCACTGAGCTCAACTTAATCATTCAATAGACTGTATGGCTTTCTAGGTATTTCAGCAAAACTGAGTCTTCAACTAGACAGAGATTTTTGAACAAAGCTTTTTTTTTTTTTTTTTTTTTTTTTTTTTTTTTTTTTGAGTGTANTTTTTTTTTTTTTTTTTTTTTGTCAGAGAATGTCTATCCATTAGAACTGAAAATGCTGGGCTAAAAGTTATTTTTGTTACATGGGTCATTTCTTTGGCTACAGATTGGGAAAACACAGGTGGGAATAAGTCTCAAATTTTCACTCTTATATATGTTTTCAGGCTTCAGCTTTTTTGTGCAAGACAGAAATATCTGCATAAACATTGGCTTTGGTTTAGGAAGTCAGACAGGATTTGAACCAAAGGCCATATCATGCACCAGAAGCCCAGGTGTTAATGGTGGCTAACCCATGCATAGACTGTCTTCCACAAAAAGTATGAACCACAGCATAAACTGATAAAGAAGCCACCTGCAGGTCATACTGTTTGAGGTCGAATAGGAATCCTGTTAATTAGGAAGGCAAGAGAGGAAATTCAAAGAAAAGGGAACAAAGTTTCTAGGTGAGTGGGAAGACTGAAGCTATTTGAAGGACAAATATCTGTCACATAATATTGATTTTATACTGTTTGTTCTACTAACCTGGATTCCCTATGCTATGCTTACATATACTGGGCTCATAAACGGAGTAATTGTGCTAGGATGCCTTTTATGGTCCAAAGATGCAAGTGTTGTTTATGCTCCTGCCTATAAAACTGCTTTCACTTAATTACAGATTTATGTTAATTAAACACTTTAATTTGAAGGCCATTTGAACACTTTGATGATTGGTTTCATTTAACTGAAAACCACTTTGCACCTCTAGAAGTTCAAATAGGGTAAATGACAGTATTTTAAAATGGCTGGAATTTGTTTCCTTGAAAAGCACATTTTCTTCTTTTTCATCAAGTTCACCCTGATCCATCAACTAAACACTAGTGAGAAGTTTGAGAAGTGACTCATTCTGGGTTACAGTACTGAGAGTTGTTTAGTAAGCTAACTACACATTATGGCAAAATGCCTTATTTTTAACTTAATGCTGGGAGAAGATCCAGGATGCTTCTATCTCACATCTCTTCTCTCTTCTACCTTGGTCTGTGAAAGAAAACCCAGAACCATGAGGTAGCCCAGATGTAGGCCAGAAGAAGTAGGGTGCCTCTGAAAGTCTCTACATAGCTATTTTGATAAGTTGAAAGTCTTCCCTAACTATAGGGAGAACCTCACCACTTATGTTAGGCGAAAGATGGTTCTGGGTGTCTGTGCACTGGTGGGAAGCTGCTTAGAAGCAGCCTTCTCAGTACATGTAACATAAGGAATGTGTCTGAATAGGTGCCATACTTGAAGCTTCCTTGTAGATTCTTCTGAGCTCTCACACTGCAGTTTTCTTTTTTGAGATTAGTATCTGTTGGTAAAGAGAGGAAATTAAAAGTTTTTTGAGAGCATTTTGGCTACTATTAGCTACAGACATAATTTGCTTTCCTTTTCATTACAAGGAAACAAATTTTTCTCTACAGTTTGCACATGGTTTACAAAGTCTATCTGTCAGCTAAGAGCAGCTCCAAGACCACACTCAAGAGCAAAGGCTATAAACAAAAAGAATATTATGAGACTGTGTAGTCAAACACTGCCCAATGATGTTCACCTAGCAGATGGTTTAAAAAAACAAAACCAAAAAAACCCCAAACCCACAGAATTTCAGCACTCTGTCATTTCCCCAGTTGAAATATTTGAATTTATAACTTCAAAGTTCCTTCAGTGTGTTCATGTGTGTGTGTAGTGGGAAAGAAAGATGTTACATAAATATAGATTATTCTATAAACACACTGAATACAGTAAAACAAATTCAAGTTTATGCAAAACCATCTTTAACAGAATGCTTTTCCAGTTCACACAAAACATGAAACCCTATATTTGGATACAAAGCATGTTCTGCTGCAAGTTACACTGTAAATTAGGCAGAACATAATTTTGAGATTTACAATTAGGAAATCTATTATAGCCTCAAGTACTGAGTCTCAAAAATAAATTTTCAGCAATGAAATGCAAGTGATTTAACACCATTGATCATGTGGTACAAAATGCATTCAGTTGGCTTTTAATAGGCAAAGATATAATTAAAGGAAATTATATACAATCTTTCTGTTTAATACATCTATATATGCACACACACAATAGGCAGCCTGATAACTTTAACTTCTAGCTATCGCTAGAAAATTATGGCACAAATAACTTCTTATTTGACACATAATGAGAATACTTTGTGCTTATACAGTGATTTAATTCCAAAACCTTTCCAAATTGTGCCAAGCAGTGCCTCTATTTTAGATATTGTGAAAGATGCTGAGGATTTTATAAGACACAGTAAGGCTTGAGGTAAGAAGCAAGCAAATGACCACCCCAGAGTAATGTCAGAAGCTGTGACCAAGCCAAGGAGAAAGTAATGAAGAGATTGTAGAGCAACAGGGAGCATCAAACATCTGTCTAGTCACATCTATCCATCAAACTTACAAAAACCTAACCCTAACATATAATAGTCTAACTCACTCTTAAATGCCTCCAATGACAAAGACTCAACAGACTCCCTGGAAAGCCTTCCTTATGCTATCAATTAATTAATGATTCAATCAATTAATTATACTGGTGTTGGCTTTTGCTACCATTTAGTATTTGGTATTATATTGTTCATTTTGTTGGTTAATTTTACTGGAAAATCCTCCAGATTTGATGGTCTCCATTGGGTAGTGACTGAGTTCAGCTTTTCAAACTATTGTGCACCCTCCATGTGACAATTACTGCCAGACTGTGTTCCTCTCCGGTTTGTTTATGACAATGCCAAATGGGACTGTGTGAAAATGCTTACTAATGTCAAGATATATCAAATCTATAGCTTCTCCCTTGTCCACTAGGCAATTACCCTGCCACAAAAAGAACTTGGATTGATTTGATATGACTTTCTTTTTTCTTGACAAATCCATGTCAGCTGTTCCCTATCACCTTGTCCACAGGGTGCATCCAAACTAATTAACAAGCTGTTCCAAAATGTTTCTGGTGTTGAGGCTAAGCTGATGGACCTAGGTCTTCCCTCTTATCCCTTTTTAAAAATAGGTACAATGTCTGTCCTGCTTTGTTCTTTAGGGAATTCACCTGTTTTCCATGTGTTTTTTAATCACTGATGTTTCCTAGATTTTGTCTGCTTATTTGAGTACATAATATGAATACATCTAACTTACCTTAATAATAACTGGTTTAAGTATATGTCTATAACTAATATTTCCAAATCAAGATTTTTTAAAAGAATCTGAGTTTAGATTTTAAAATCCACATCTAATTTTTTTTATAACTTTAACAGCTAGAGTACATAATATCTTTCACAAATCATTGAATGCTCTGAACATGGCATTTAGATGACATTCAGTTTTCTAATTGTGAAGGGAAGTCAAATCTGGAGGACTTGAAAACCCAAGGGATTTCTCCTCTCTGGTCTGCTTGCTCCTGCTTCCAAGCATATGTGCTGCCAACAGCAAGACTAAGCATGTATTGTAAAAATGCAGATACATACACAATGCACAAACACGTGTATAATACCCACACAGATATGCATCCAGCCATGTAGATCAACAGAGAGAGCAGTGCCTTTACCAGCACCCATAAATGCACCAGCAGCACTTTTCACCACTGTGAACAACACTGAGGGCTGATCCTATGTCTCCTCTACAGGTGATCAGGATTAGAGCTCACTCACAAAGATGCAGGTGCCTTCATTCTCCCAACCCCTGGGCACAAACACATCTGTGCATCCCTCGAGCCCTGGTTCTGTGGGCATGTCTAGAATAAAAACCTAGAGTCAGACTCAACATCGGGTCTCACCAGATTCAGTCTCCTGCTCACAGGCTACTCCTGCTTAAGGTTCATTAGCAAATCACACACAATAGAGAGCAATGTCACATGGAGAAGAGAGAGCAACAGTTTAACAAGACAGGACAGATGCACCAGCTAGGTGCATGGCTTGACGAGGGTTTACACGGCAAGATTTTGGGAGCGGGGGGGCTACAGGAGTGGCTTCTGTGAGAAGCTGCTAAAAACTTCCCCTATGGTCAATGGAGCTAATGCCAGCCAGATCCAAAACAGACCTGTTTGGCCAAGGCCGAGCCCGTCAGCAATGGTGATAGTGCCTCTGTGAGACCTCATTTAAGAAGGGGGGGGGCAGGGAGGACACACGATGGGACAACTGTGCAACAGCAGCCAGGAGAGAGGAGGGAGAATATGTGAGAGGCACAGCCCTGCAGACACCAAGGTCAGTGAAGAAGGAGGGGAACGAGGTGCTCCAGGCACCCGAGCAGAGATTCCCCTGCAGCCCTTGGAGGTTAACGCAGAACAGATATACACCTGCCACCCTTGGAGGACCCCACACCAGAGCAGGTGGATGTGCCCAAAGGAGGCTGTGACCCCATGGGAAGCCCACACTGGAGCAGTTTGTTCCTGAAGGATGGCACCCTGTGGAAAGGATTCATGCAGGAGTGGTTTGTGAAGAACTGAAACCTGTGGGAAGGACTTGCATTGGAGAAATCCATGGAAGACTTTCTGCCATGGGAGGAACCCCACGCAGGGGAAGAGTGTGAGGAGGAAGTCTCAGAGATGATGTGTGATGAATAGACCGCAACCCCCATTCCCTATCCACCTGCACCACTCCAGGGGAAGAGATAGAGAAAATCAGGAGTGAAATTGAGCCCGTGAAGGGAGGGATGAGGGGAAGATGTTTTAAGATTTGGGTTTATTTCTCATTATCCTACTCTAATTTGATTGGCAAGAAATTAAATTAATTTCCCTGGGTTCAGTCCGTTTTGTCCATGATGGTAGTTGGTGAGTGATCTCTCCCTGTCCTTACCTTGACCCACCAGCTTTTTGTAATATATTTTTTCTCTCCCTGTGCAGCTGAGGAGAGGGGGTGATAGAGTGGCTTTGGTGGACATCTGGAATCCAGCAAAAGTCAACCCACCACAACCAGATGGCCACACGGACCAAGAACCTCCTTACATGGGATTGGCCTCTTTTATTCGCTCCTTTCAATTTCCCCACACCCACTTTGGGTAGGCTTTCCCATCCACTTTGATCTTTCCCTTTCCCCACCTTCAGCCCCTTCCCTAAGCGTCCCATAAAAAGTGTCACATTTCCATAATTCCCTTTGAATATCCCACAATTTTTATCTTTCCTATGAGACCCATGATGATCTTGTTTCCTCCCTGGCACCAGTTTCAAACCTCTCTGATTCTACACTCCAGTGTTCCGTTCAGTGATCTGCAAGCTCTGGCCTTTTGTATTGTCTCTGTTATCTCCCAATTGTTAAAGTTTCTGTATCTAGGTATTTCATTTATTATTTTTCTTCTTTCTTGTGGCGGTTTTGTTTGTTTGTTTATGTTGAATAGCTGTTAATGATATGTCTTCATAAGCCAGATGCCCTTTAATTCCAGATATCCAGAAATATTTTACCTTTTATCTTTTTATTAAAAGATGCCAGAGATACTAATTCTTCAGAATCTTATTTTTTGATTCCTGGGTCTGTGATGGTTGCATGATCAACTTTCTTTCTACAAGGACATAATTAGTTCTAGTAATTAAGACTTGTTATAAATTTAATGTGATGTTATTAAATATTAAATATCAGAAATAAATCAAAAACTATATTTGGAAGATTTGATACAGGACAACTTGTCTTTTTTATTAAAACTACCTTACTATCTACTTAATTTTCTTTATTTATTTACAGTTTCTTCTGTTATTTGTATAAATCTCCAGGCTGCCACAGCTACTTGGTTAGCTAATACCTTTAAGACCTTTAAAATACCTTGAAGAACTTGATGTGGACCACTTTTTCATTCCCTTCCTATTTATTTCACACTAAGAGTCATATTGCTTCAGGAGGTATCAGATCTCCATTTTGAGTAACTCTACTAGATAAATGGAAAGATTTTAAGCACATGAAATGAATAGAATAAATAGAGATAGCAGCACGTCAGAGCAGAGCTGTGGGAAATACTAGTTATCGCTAGGATATAGTTTCTCAGACTAAAGGCACACTGATGAGCAGATCTAAAGTACATAACTTCAGACATCACAGTCAACTAAACAAACTCTATGCATGTGTCTTCAACATCCTGTCCTCTGAGACATGCCAAAATGTACTTCCATTATTTCAGTTTTATTTGCTGCATATTTTGGGGGGGTGATAAAAACATTTGGTGAAGAAATTTTAGGGCCATGTGAAGCCCTGCATAGGAGGGAGAATGGGTATAGGAGAGTTTAGCGCAGCTCCCTGCTCGTACACTGACTGGGTCATACAGTTGAGGTGCAGCCCACAGTGGATAGAGTTAATGAGGTGTCATAGAAGGCTATAATCCCTTCTTAGGCATCTTCTTTGGCATCTCATTAGGGATCTTTGAGTCACCATCTCTGGACGTATTTAAAAGACATGTAGATGTGCAACTTTAGACATGCAGCTTAGGGACATGGTTTAGTGGTGGACTTGGTAGTGTTAGGCTAATGGTTGGACTTGACAATCTTAAGGGTCTTGTCCAACCCAAATGATTCTATGATACTATTCTTCCACTCAATGAACCTTTTCACAATTTAGTAGCTTGCTTCTAAATAAAAAATACTTTTTTTAATCAAAAACCTATAGGTGATGATTCACTGTGAAGAAAGTAGTAATAGATTTCTGATTTCTGGAGTCCCAGCTCTACAACTGCTCTGATTTGTTATATACTGGAAGTGTGAGAGGGTCTGAAATAAGAGTCTTATAAATATAGGAATATTTAGAAGTTCTCCTGCCATGTTACCGAAAGCTATTCTTTCCAAAATTATACTAATTATTTTTGCATATCCACAGTGAGTGATTCACCCTTTCAGTCCAATGGAATTCTCTGTTTAGTGTCAGTATGAAAACCCTGCAGTCCCTTATAAGTCAAAACTATCTGGGGAACGTAAGGCAGGATTCAGTTTACCTAACATTAACCATCCAAACATTAGGTATCACACCTAGGAGATTTGTGCAGGTTTTCTCTATTGCCAAGAGAAAGAGACAGGTACATCCTGAGGACCTCTTGTCCTTTCTATCTCAGACAGGATCTTAGCAGTTGATAAATTACTTTCTGGGGGTGTCTCTCTCCCTGCATGGGCTATAGATGGAGGTTTGTCAACTAGCCTAGTCAAGATGCTTAACTTTCAGAAGGTTAAAATTAAGTAAAATCAATCCAGTCTCTGTGACTAACAATCCAACATGTCTTATTTACTGGATTACTTCATTCATTGTGAAATTTTAGGTAGCAGAGAGGCTCATTTTTTTAAATTGGAAATATTCAAGCTAATTAATTTAACCTATCAATATGAATGTTTTATCCAGTTCAGATTTTGGAGATCTAATAATTACTTTTCAAATTTGATGCATTTTAAATGTTTAATATAAGGCGTCTCTTTTACTACAGTTTATGTTTTCACAGTTGAGTGCCTCATGCTATTAATATCAGTTAGTGGTACTACTGAAAGTGTAAATAAGAGCATAACTGTTCATAATCTCAGTATCAGAGACATCCAGTGTAATTTTATTCTTGCTCCTTATACTGTGAACTTTGACACCTGTTTGCTTACCCTCACTCTTTCCTGCTCTTCATGCTTGTCAAGCTCATTTGAAGAAACATATTTTTTTCTGTTACATTATAAAAAGGAGAAATAAAGAAGGTTAAAGGAAAAAACTGAGTTCACTGATTTCTACCAAGGTTTACTGTCCTGGTTTCAGCTTAATTCAGAGTTCATTTTATTCACAGTAGCTGCTATAGTGCTGTGTTTTGGACTTAGTATGAGAACAATGCTGATAACACACTGATGGCTTAGTTGTTGCTCAGTAGTGCTGACACTGGTCAAGGACTTTCAGCTTCCCATGCTCTGTCAGGTGCACAAGAAGCTGGGAGGGGGCACAGCCAGGACAGCTGACCCAACCTGCCCACATGGCTATTCCATACCATACGGCGTCATGCTCAGTATAGAAACTGGGGGAGTTGGCCGGGGGGGCAGCGATCGCTGCTCGGGGCCTGGCTGGGCATCGGTCAGTGGGTGGTGAGCAATTGCATTGGGCATCACTTGTTTTGTGTATTCTTTTATCATTACTATTATTATTTTTTCTTTCTCTGCTGTCCTATTAAACTGCCTTTATCTCAACCCACAGGTTTTAGGTTTTTTTCCCCGGTTCTCTCCCCTATCCCACCGGGGCGGAGGGAGGGTGAGCGAGCGGCTGTGTGGTGCTGAGTTGCCGATTGGGGTTAGACCACAACATTTACTCATTTGTAGTAAATACAACCTTATACTGAGTTTCATATTTCTCTCCGTGACTTTCCTGATGCCAGACTTGATTCAGCCTGGCACTTTGGTGTTACCATGTCATCAGCATTGGCATTTATTGAAGAAGCACCTGCCAGTAAAAAGTTTCATTCCTCTGTCTGTGTAGGCTTGTTTAAAATGAGAAAGGTGTTGTCAATGTTTATTTAGTTTTCAATTCTTTCTCAGGAATCATGGGTTGATTTGAACACATAAAAATGACAGATCGAAACACTTGTTAAAAAGATTTGATGATTCATATCCTCACATAAGTTTGGTATAAGTATGATTTTATGTTTCTATTACTTAGAAAAAATATGCAAAATCAGCTTGACAAGAATTGTATGAATTTGCCTGATAAGAAACAAAACCCACAGCACTAGATTCTAAATACATCTTATTTGATTACTCACTGTGGGGTTAGGGTTGGAAATACCTCCCAACTATTATTCTTATCCTTTTAAGAGTATGCTGCTTGCTGCCACTGTCATTTTTCCACAGCCATTTCCATTCTGCCTCACTTCCACTTGCAAATAATGAACCAAATCATCTTACACTGTAAATGAGAGCAGTTCCACTGAAATAAAAGCATCATTTATAAGCTTTAATAAGCATTTAAAGAGAGTTTATGGACTTACAAGGCTGAAATGTAGTCTTTGAGTTGACAAGGTGACTTTAAAAATCTGTTAATTTTCTGTTTCAAGATGGTGCAATGCATGATTTTGATGTCATTAAATGATGGTGAAAGGAGATATTATGCACGGACAGTGGACACGTCCAGCCATTGATGAGTACTGGGACATGAATCAGAACTAAACATTATAAATTGTTGAATATTTATTACCAAATGGTCCTTTGGAAATCCTCCTGGGGCTGTCTCACAGCAGTGGTCACACTCATCAAGATGAATAATTAATGACTCACCTGCTAGAAACCTTGCATGACTGATAGCTTTGTGAAGCTTTTATTTGGGAATCAAAACAGCCCCAAATTACAGGCATAGGAAGAAATACAGGAAATTCTCATCAAGGAATAAAAAATATTGATTAAGTAAGTATCTTGGATAATAGCATACAAAAAAATGTTGAAATAGTTGTCTATTTGTTACTGCAGATGCTCAGAGGGTGCTTACCTCTAAAAACCAGCCACCTATCTCAGCTGAATCATGGTAAGCCTGAGCAGCTCTAGGCCTAACTCATGCTTTAGATGTCCCAGTTCATAACGAAATCTCTGCTTATATCATTGTCAGGACTAGTTTCTGTTGGCTTTCTTAGATGATATGCAACATAGTTTGGTTCTACAAAAAGCAAAGCTAGGAACTTATCCTATTCCTTCCTTGATCGCTTTTATGTAGGTATACATGGAAAAAGCACGCACCTGTGTTATGGGGCTTAGCTGTTCTGGTCCCAGAATATATGCTTCCTATGGGGGTGCCCTAATCACCACACTGACGTGGAATCTAGGGAAAGGAAATGCTTTTGCACTTTTTTTTTTTCTTAAGCTAAAATCATTCCACTTTACATGGGATCAATGAACATTAATTTGGCACAGAAGAGAGAATGAGTGTGATTATAATGGTTGATGCATTCATCTGGGAGACAAAAATGACCAGGTGCACCACTTTGTGAATACTTTAATATTCAGTATTGATTAGATTAATGAAGGCCCTCCAGGTCTCTCTTTTCCTTCCCAAAGGTTTTAACTACTAGGCTCTAGAGTGAAGTTCAAGTCTCCAGTTTATAAGTCAAAACGAGAAAACATTTTAACCACATGGAATGATTTCTGCTTCATCCCTCAGAACTGAAGAGTCTTTGTGAATGATAGATGCTGGGCTTCCAACACTTTTCATCTAATTACTCATAAACTGAATAAAATGAGCAATCTTGAATTTTTTACACCTTTTCTAAGGGGAAAGAAAAAAGTATTTGTGATTTAAGCACAAGAGAGAGTCCAGAAATAAGTGTGTATCCCAACTGAAAACAAAGTCCTGCTTCCAGACGAAGATGTAGCACTTGCACTTGCAGGTGGGATTAAGGACATACTGATGTTTTCAGTGCTAGCTGTGATCTAGGTGATGAACTTCTTGGCTTCCCCAGCGTTCAGATGACTAACTCACAGTATGAGCTACCTGTGAGCTACAAAGGTTGCCAGAACACCTAAATCTGTGCTGTCACTAGACACTTACCTTTAAAATTAAGCACAGAGATGATCAGAACTGGCCTTTTGTTGATCTACTCTAATCTGAACTTTGGAAAAAAGGGAAGAGGGAATAGTCTTTGGGATTTGATTGCAGAATCAGATTTTTTTCCCCTCTTTTAAATATTAAACAATTCAATTTACAGAAAATCCACTAAAGGCTGCTTTCTGATTATCCATTGTGTTTTTAAGGTGTTCTTAGCTGAGGTCTCAAGACAAAGCATGACAAAGAAAGTATATCTGACATGATACAGAAAGCTCAAAGCATGTGGTAATCTACAGCTTGTTTTTTCCTGAACAAGACAGAAAAAGTTATTCCACTAAAAGTAAGTTGGCATAATAAATTTCAGCTATAACAGCTAGCAGATAGATAACTGAATGGAAAAGGATAACATCCTTACATATTTGATTTATGCACAGGAAAACAATAATGTTCAGCTTGTGCCCTGAAATAATTGACTGCAATGATAAAAAACAACCACAAGGTGGAGAGAGACAGAGCAGGTTTACATAGATGAGTCCTGATATAAAAGTAAATTTAAAATTATACAGTATTCCCATTGGATTTTTGTTCTGAAAAGAAGACATTGGCTTAGTCAACAATTGTTGCATGATCTTTATTGATTTGAATGGATGATTTTGTCTTAAGGCCAACCTCTGTCAAAAACAAATGCATGGGCTGCTTAAAGAAACTGCTAGGAGCATGAAGTGGTAGCTAGAAATATGCTAACAGGCAGATTTAGCTAAAGAAATGATTAATGGAGACTGCAAAGGCCTTGTAAGAAAACAACTTTAGTTTTAGAAATACAACAGTTCTGCAAAGAACAAAACAAGTGCCTGTCCTTTATTCTTCACCATATTTATTTTTTTTCCTTACATTCTTCAGCACAGAAAATATGCCAGAGGCCTTTTATTAATAGAGAAAGGCCAAAAGGCTTAAGTTACATAGCTGTCTCAGGACAATCTAGATGTTCCTTCATACCGGGCGATTTCAAATTCTGTGCGAAAAATAATCATCATTAAAGCACAAAAATGTTTTAATGCAACTACACCAAGGGATTTTCTGTATTCAGCCCTAATGAAGAAATAAAAGTGCTTAGGGAATTGTTGAAAATCTACTAAAGTATATGTTTATTTGTCATATATTTTATATCATTTTCCAGACTTCAGTAATGACAATTAATTTGGGTTGTTCATTATGTAAACTTAAGTACATTTATTGCTTTGCAACATACTGTGTATTAGACCGGTTGCCAAAATGGCCCAAGTAAAAGCAGAGCCATATAATCTCTATTTTAACAAAACTAATTAAGATACTTCCACAATCTACATGCACATTTATTCCTAAAATGTACGATCCTGTATTGTCCATAGATAGTTATTATTTCATTTACAAACACAATTATTTTGTAATTTTGATTCTTCTGGGATTAAGGGTAAAATGATAGTGTTATTTCTGTATGTATATCTGTACATCTGTAAGTTCTTAGCAATTTTTAACCCATTGCCAATTTCAGCTGAGTCAATGTTCAGATGTGTTATGTGCCTACACAGTTCATGAAAATGGTTACCCAGGTAAGAATGTCTCCATGGAAAGTAAGGATCTGGCATGAGCACAATACATAAGACAATGGAGAATCAGTACAGGAAAACTCTATTAAGAATTTCTTAGCTTTGGAGAAAGATTCAGGTAGACCTCACACCTTATTAGAAATGAGAGAACCTATTCCTCCGTCCAGGTTCTTCTGTCACGTGTAATGTCTACTGTCAAAAAAGATATGGACTCCTACCCTTCAATACTGCTGACACTTATAAAGCCATTGCTTTCCCCTCTGCCCCACCATTCTCTGATGCCTAAAAACATGTGGATTCCAGTGTCAGCTTTAATTTCATTTATTTATAAAGGAAGTCAACCATAAGATACAAATCTATAGGAAGCAAGGCTTCCTTAGTTGGTAACAGAACTTATTGTTCAGTACATGAGCCTGCTTTTCATGGCATTTTTAGTAGCAAGTACCACCTAAGAAGAGTTTTTCAAAACTATGGGAAAATCATCATAGATTTTGCTAAAGGCAGTAAAAGCATGTAGAATCATTGTATCATAACAAGCAGCTCACAGACCCGCTAAGAATGAAAAGTATTGGAAACTGTATTTTAACATTGGGAAAAACCTTCATATGTCATACAAAAGAACATATAGAAAATAAACACCATCAAATATTATCTTGATGTGATCTGTAGAAAGAACATCTGTCTCCTACCGTTTACTTTGTTATTCTTTCCATAAGGAAGCTTTTTATCAGCCATTGTTGCAATAATGAATTCTTCCAGTGTTTTCCATGTATCTAAAATGCAGATGAATGGTCTTTAAACTAGATTCTTAGAAGGATCTAGATCTTAGATTTCTTTTTTCCTAATCAGGTATCACTTTCAATTACTTGTTTTCTTCAAAAATAAGATCTGAAATGCTATTTATATATTGTACTAATCATCAAGAAATTAAAAAAAAATATTCATCAACTCAGACTGAGTTTGGGGTATTTTTGATCTTTTTCGTGATAACATTTGTTATTTGACTTTAGTGTAGAGTGATTTCTATGTATCAGTGAATTATATCTGTTAGAAATACAAAAAGGTCTTGTCACCTTTTCAACTGTCTCTATGTCTAGTGAATTGTCAAGCAAATTTCACTCCCTTTAAGACCATTTTGTACAGTTCAGATTTACAAATTAGACAGTCTTTGATACTTAGTTCAGCACGCACTGATTCTAAGTGACAATCCATGAAACAGTCTTTGAATGTCTTTCTCTGTCTAATCTCATGCTGGTTGGTATCTATTTGTACCCAAAGTATATATACAATCATTCCATTAAAAATATAGCAAAAGATGAGTGAGAAAGGGATAATGAAAAATTCTAAGACAGACATTCTCAAACATTTTAGTCTCTCCCTCCCTTCTTTTCTCTCCTGATTTCCAGGACCTTCCCATCACTGTTCTGACCGTTTTCCTCTCCTCTCCCTTGTGTGCAAAGAACTGTCAGGAAGATCACCTAACATCCAAACTTTTAAAAGCCTGTCTTGCCACAGAAACTGGAATTAGGCTCCCCCAGGGAGAGAAAATGCTGTTACAGATGTTTCCTTACATCCTTCTATATTAGCTCTATACATCTTTGTACAGGGTAGAACTTAAGGGAGAAGACAAGAAGCATGTCACTGCAAAATGTGTGGGCAAAGCATGGACCAGGTGGAAAAATGGCCTTTCACTTCCTTAAAAAAATGTTATGCTCTTCACATTATTGTCAGAGAGAAAAGACAGAAGGAGGTGAGCAGGCAGGAAAGAGAGAAAGAAAAAGACAAAAGACTGATAATATTTTTCTGTGCTTTCTTATAGTGCTATATCAAAGTTCCTAAACAAATGTAAATATACTTTAATCTTTCCACATGTGCTTTTATCAACTCCGTTTTTGCAGACACAGTCAAACTTCAAATAAACAAATAAAACCTGAGAGCTACAAAGCAAAGAGTTACCACTTAATCTCCAGTTCGACGTGATGTCTTTCCTAGGTATATTTATGCTTAACTACTCACATTCTGAGGTGTTTACTGTACCTTTCTTGTGTATTATACATGTCAGTCTCATGATACCCTTAGTGTCTGATACATAGAAGTTATGAATCTCACGCTGCTCTAGAAACAGGGCAAGAGGTTTTGTGCCATGGAGGAGACATGGTGCAAAAAAGTGATTGAGTGTCATCACTTGCAGGTGTACACATGCACTACTATAGCATTTTTTATATATTCAGCACAGATTGAGACTAGCTAGTTTGTATCTTGGTAGCAAGGAGCTGCTGCAGAAACAGCAGATCAAAGCAGGTTTCAAATGATCCCAAGAAGCTGCACAGATTACTCCACTTTAATCTTTCAATGGCGGTGTCTGACTTTCTAGTACTATGCTCCTGTAAACTCTCTGGTGAATGTGCTGTCCTTTACGCTGTTTTAAACCACCTATTTTCCATATTTAATGTCTGAATCTGTTGAAACAGAAGCTGTGAAAATGACAACAAAAATGAAGATGATTTGATTTTTTTATTATAATTTTTGTGGTTCAAGAATGCCAAAACCATGTGGACTATGTGCTCGCTTCTTTTTTTACCCTTATGAAAATGTGAAATGTGGACTATTGTACATTCTGTCTTGGTTTAGTTCTTCATAGATGTAAAGACAAACAGCAATTGAATTGACATTTCAGGAAGATGTTTAGGTGTGAGGGCAGTTGAATAACATTTCTTTCAATTCAGTTTCCAATGGTCTTTCTTATGTGCAGCTTTAAAGACATTAAGTCTATAAAGAAGAAATTATAAAGCAGTTTGGAAATTCAGCTGCATAAACCAACAAAACTGGATGATATTTACCAAAGAGTCTAGAAAAAAATGAAGTATGAAGTATAAAACTGGCATTTATGCAATATAACCTTAAAAATAAGGAGTACTACTAGTGCAGGAAAGTTCTTTCTAAACTATCTTTTTCCTAGAAAAGACAGTCAGATGAGGATGGAGAATCAGAATGTATGCATTTTAGTGTTGGTTTCCAGTTTTCTTATTTCTATAGTCACACCCACATGGGTTGAGTGGTAGCCTACATTTGTGAAACCTGAATTCCAGCTCCTGTTTCAATCCATATTCTCTCATGTGTCCTCTAAATGTGGAGCAACATCCAAAACATAGAATCATAGAATCATAGAATTGTTAAGGTTGGAAAAGACCTCTGAGATCATCTAGTTCAACCATCAACCCCTCCCCCAAAACCCAAAAAAACCCAAAACGAACAAACAAAACCCGAACCCAAAAAACAACAAACAAACAAACAAACAAACAAACAAACAAACAAACAAACAAACCCAAAAACCAAAAAACCTACCATGCCTGCTAGACCATGTCTTGAAGTACCACATCTAGACGTTTTTTGAACACCTTCAGGGATGGGGACTCCACCACCTCCCTAGGCAGCTGATTCCAATGCCTCACCACTCTTTCAGTAAAGATATTTTTCCTAATATCCAATCTAAACCTCCCTTGGTGCAACTTGAGGCCATTTCCTCTCATCCTATTGCTAGTTACTTGGGCAAAGAGACCAACCCCCTCCTCACTACACCCTCCTTTCAGGAAGTTGTAGAGAGCAATAAGGTCTCCCCTCAGCCTCCTCTTCTGTAAACTAAACAACTNCCACAGCATGAGCCGCCAGCTTCTCCAGGAGAATGCTGTGGGAGACACTGTCAAAGGCCTTGCTAAAGTCGAGGTAGATAACATCCACAGCCTTTCCCTCATCCACTAGGCATGTCACCTGGTCATAGAATGGGATCAGGTTGGTCAAGTGGGACCTGCCTTTCATGAACCCATGCTGACTGGGCCTGATCCCCTCATTGTTGTGAATGTAAAACAGTCACACATAGCTGGCCATTGAAGCAAAAAAGACAAAGCAAAGGTTCATTGCCTAGCTCTTGTAACTGTACTTCTGTAAAATGTGATGATAGGATACAGAAATGAAAGTCAGTGAAGATGGTGTAGTTACTGCTTTGCTCTGCACAGAGCTGATGTGTAGAGATCTATGAAAAATGGGTAACGGAAGGCCCAACAGTATTTTGCAAAAGATGGAAAAGTTTTAGGATAAGTACATGGCTGTAATACCAGACAGACAATGTAAGGTCATTCCCTACACTTCATGGCTCATGGAGGTTTATCAGAGGCATGTTTCTGGAGGTGAATGGGAATGGAAATGCTGGGATATCCCAGAGTGGAGCAGGCTTGTCTGCTGTAGGTACACTGTATATAGCCTATCAAAAAGGCAGGATACTCCGTATCAGAAGAGAAATGAATACATTTGGAAGCAGCATTTTTATTGGCCTTTTTCCTTTTTCATATATTTTCACTGACAAGTACTTGTTAATATTGAGAGAATTAAGTTGTTCAAGTTGTACTAAATTGTGAAGGCTTTCAATACACTCACCTACCTCTTGTGAAGCAGCCATAGTCCTAATTAGCATAACTGTTGCCACAACTTATCGATGGAGATGCCAGAGACAGAGAGCTTGCTCTTACAGAAGGCTGGTGCAGCAAAGCATTTACATACATGCTTAATTTTAACCACTATGACTTTTATTATATCTGTGAGTCAAGGACTGTATAAAGAGAAGCTTTATGAATCAGAGAAAGATTATTAGTATTCTGAAGAACCTAGAAAGCTTAGAGAGTTCAGAGATTTCTCTCTCGGGAAAGAAATATGTCCCCATCCTACTGGGTCACATAAACCTGAGGGAAAATTTATACAAACAAATCCATGTGTATGATTTTTTTTTTTCTTTTAATTATTATTAGAATGTAGGGTGGTTTCAGACCTTACCATCTCTCCCTTCTTGAGTTTAATGGCATTTACTTTACTTTCTTAAAATTGGTTATTCACATTCCTAAAAGTGTCTGGTTAATACCAGCACAGGTTTGCAGGATGTGTTGAGTAAGGGGAATTTTTTTTCTTGCCTCCTTGCCATTTACACCATGCAACATGGCACTGGCACTTTACATTATATGGTTGCCACTGAACTCCTCAGACACTCCTGTGTCTGCCATTGCAGTGTAAGTCAAGGCCAGAATTTAAAATTCTGGTGTTTAATCTATAATTTTGGTTGTCCTGTCAAAGGTAAGATTCCAAAATGTGAAAGGTTCTTGTTTAGTGCAACAAGATCCTATTATTGTTCAGTTCAACAGCTATCTTCTCAATATTACCACACTGAAAACTTTCAAGAATAGTTGGATATTGAGAAGTCTAATATTAAAGACAGTCTAAGACTTACAAACTCATCTAAACTGTAGGAATCTCCAGGATTTTTGGAAAAACATAGCTAAAATTACAGCCACAATTTTAACACACTTAAATCCAAACTGCAAATCTCATGCCAGTTATTTCTATTTCTTAACCCTAAATTCTAGTCTGAATCTAGATTTTCCTAGTTCATCCATTCTAACATAACCTCTAGAAAGCAAAGCAACAATAAGTGTTAGAGGATTAATATTGAAAGCTTACTAGGAGATCTGGCTCCCACTTAAAAAACAATTTAGTGTTTCATAACTGGAATTGGAGTTAGCAATATTTGCCACTGAGAGTGAGCTTATGCTTCTACAAATCTAATGTCAACATACAAAATATGCATCTCTTTTTATCTCAAATGCAAATAAGTTACACAATTTAAGCTCTGAATGTAATGAAAAAGATGTTTTGAAATCTTAATTATAATTATATTCCAGAGCTTCAAATAAAGCTTTACGTGTCCACCTTTATGCAAAACTTAACTCATAGACTGATTCAGATTTATTTCTGGCATTAACGTTGCTGTTTTCCATGGGGGAGGATTTTTTTTTTTTGTTTTCCTTCAATATGAAACTCAACCATGATGAACACTTGGCATCTGGTGTGGAATCAAAAGCCACTTGAAGCTAAAATTTCTCCTGGTTTCTATTCAAATCAGTTCTCAAGATTATGAGCCTAGCATTCTTTTGATGAGATATTTTTGGAAACAAAGGTAGTTAATAATATAAATGCCTAGCTAGATACAAAGACTCATAATAAAAACATTAGTCCACCATATCTTTAAAATATTTCTGACTTCTGTAACCCCATGAACTCACACATACTATTCATAACACAGTAAGGTTTTTTAGCAGAGTCCATATCAGTGAGATTAAAGATTTTTTCAGGCACTAAAGAGACCCCAGGTATATGGTAGGAAAGCAAGCAGGTACTAACTTTTCCTGGTAAATCTGTCCAAAACATTGTCTACAAACAAATTCTTGAAGAAAAAATCTTGTTATTTTGTGGGCTTTTTACCAATTTTATTTTACAGTTCTGTATATTTTGACTCTTCTTTGCTTCTATTTTGTTTGAACCTAATTCTGAAGAACCATGCACTGGGAGTAGTCATTTCTATCTGCAGACATTGGCCATTAGGATTTCAATGAGACTTTCACTCATTCTTTATCATTGCTCCCCTACATGTTAAGTACTATACTGGGTTCAAGGCAACAAAAAATTAGTGCTTGTATGATTTATGATTGTACAGGGAAAGATTGTCCTCAGTGTAGCTCTATGGCTACTGACAGAGAGATGCCAATTTAGCCTGCTGAGGATATGACTTCCTGCAGTCAGCAAGGAGGTAACTGTAAGCAGGATGACTTTCAGGAAGAATTGTAACCATTCATCATTTAAGACTGTCTTTGTGAGATTAAAACAGGAAGAATGTATCATTTTAACTTTTATGTTTTCTTCAGTCTCTAATATCTGTACTTCTTGAGATTGTCTCTCTGCATATAAACACATATCTGTGCATACATATACAAATATTCTTATAAACAAATATAATGTCTGCAATGATTTAAAAATACTGACATGAATGACAACCCCAGAGGGAAAATAACAAAAAGACTGAAGAAATCTGTATCATGAATCCCCATATAATCTTATTACAGTAAAACAGAAAACAGTAAGGGAGAATTCTCCCTGGAGAATAACAGCAGAGTATGGAATGGGCAGGTTATACAATAAGTTTTTCACTTTTTTAATGTGCTATACTGTCTTAGCATCGACATACAATTTTTCTTATTATATGTTTCCTCAAGTAAGTGATTGCCCCTGTACTTGGCACTGGTGAGGCCGCACCTCGAATACTGTGTTCATTTTTGGGCCCCTCACTACAAGAAGGACATTGAGGTGCTGGAGCGTGTCCACAGAAGGACAACAAAGCTGGTGAAAGGTCTGGAGAACAAGTCTTATGAGGAGCAGCTGAGGGAATGGGGGTTGTTCAGTCTGAANGTTCAAAAAACATGTAGATGTGGCTCTTTGGGCCATGGTTTAGAAGGCATGGTGATGTTGGGTTGATGGTTGGACTAGATGATCTCAAAGGTCTTTTCCAACCTTAATGATTCTATGATTATTTAAATAATTTATTTAAAAATAACAACAAATGTTGCAGACTATTATGAAACACTAACATAAAATGACTCAACATTTTATGCTACCTTTTACATATGCAAAAAAACCAAGATAGCTTTAGAAACCTGTTTTTTTTCTTAATTGTGATTTTAGTTGTGTTTTTTTTTTTTTTAATGCAAATGTTTTACACAGCAGAAGGAGATAGGGCAAACCAATTAATTAGGGGAGTGTCTCATGACAAAATAATGATCAGTCACTAGAAAAAGAAAGGCACAAAGGAAAAAGAGCTTGATAAAGACAGGCCAGCTCTTCATCCTTTTCTTTTGGGCCTCTATATGAAATGGAAAAAAGGAATAATAATTTCACTTAAAATTTAAATGAATCATTAAGTAACCATAGGGTAAAATGACAGAAAGTCTCAAAGTAAATTATACTAATTATAAAATGTTGAACAGATTCACTCTTTTCCCTGGTTAAAAAAAAAAAAAAAAAAAAAAAAAAAACAAAACCAAACAAAATGTTCCAACTCTTTGAGGTATATATGCAAAGTCCCATGCAAGGATTTAGTCACAGGACCATGTGAAAAAGTGTTTAATGATTTTAAACAAGTTTGGTTTAATCCTCAGTTGGCATGTGTCCCTTTCACAAAAGGTACATGATAGCTGGCATCCCTTGGTGATTCCTGCTCTGCTGAGAATGAGAACAGATTGAATGCAGATGAAGATCAAACCAGTCTCACATCTCTAAAAGTGGTGGGTGAAGGTTAGAAAATGTAGACAGAGCAGTGCAGGAAAGCAACAAAGCTGTTGTAAGTGCTGCCAGGCAAAGGTTTTATATGCTCGGTGTGAGACTTATTGGTATTTACTTCACAAGCAGAGTTGTGAATTGCAAAACAAAGCATACCCCAGAGATGCTGTAGAGGAAAACTTTCAAACCTGAATATGCCTAGAAAAGAAAAAGAAGAATGGTTCAATGGGGAAAGTGCTAAGCTTAATATATCTGATCCCAGTTCTGTGCTCAGTCCCAGACTTTCTGCTTCATAAGATCAAATGTAAGGATTAGATTCTTGAGACATATTTAGATACCAAGAGATATGGAATCTGCATATGAAACTTGCAGTATCCACACTTCTCTTACTGGATGTGCATATAGCTGCCTAAATTCTTAGAACAACTTCTGCATGTTTTTGGCTCAGCAGATTTTCAAAGCTGTTGCCCAGTTGGCCTTCATGTATATAAGTGCTAATAATAATCATGGGCACACTATGTCTTCTTCCTCCTCTATCTCCACCCACTCCAAAAGACCACCATAGAACACGTCACCTTTGTTGTCTCCCTGGAGGTCAGAAGTCCAGTTTCATGCTCCTTCCCTTCCTGAAGGGATGTCCAACTCCGAGCTGAGTGCCTTAACTGTCAGCCTTTTTGTTACAGTAATGAGCAACTAACATTTATTATGTAGGAGATTCGAGGAGTGAAAACACTTGTTTTAGAAAGGAGATGGAGGGGAGGTGTGAGATTCTGGATGAGACAGATGAACTTTGGTTTAGTCCTCCACTTTACGTGCTGAATCTTTTCCACTTTTCATACACCTTCCTAGAGACAGATGAAAACTCACAAAGACTGTTACATTCATTCGTCAAACCTACTTGCCACTAGAAGTACCATATAGACCTCAGTATGCTTACAATGCAGTTTCATCACATTTTACTCTCAGGGTCTTCAAGCCTTATATCTCCTACATGTTTTTCCTCTGCTGTACCCACCAAAAAATGTTGGTTTAGAAGCAAAATGA
>VZTL01021082.1:2553-24623 GCA_013400535.1 Scopus umbretta
CCCTGGCCAACTCCCCCAGTTTCTATACTGAGCTTGACATCAGGTGGTATGGAATAGCCCTGAGGCTAATTGGGATCAGCTGTCCTGCCTGCATCCCTCCCAGCTTCTTGTGCACCTGGCAGAGCATGGGAAGCTGAAAAGTCCTTGACTAGTGTAAACAGCTGAAACCAGGACAATGGTGCAATTCTATTTATGCAAACACCACTTTAGAAGGAAATAGATTTTAAGATTAAGTGCATCTGCATTATAATGATTCCTTTGCTATTCACTTGTCTTTTCTTATATGTGTTACTGATTAGAGTTGGTTATTACTAATTCTAATATGATGGGGGAGAGAGATCTTCTCTTTAAAGCCTTCTTTCTTAGCATTCCTATTTTGATCCCATGTTCCCCGACACAGAAACTTCACACTATGTTGTTTCCTTGTTTTTTAGGAATACTTAAAACATTCCTGAGCGAGTAAAAACAAAGATTACTGTTTTACATAAGATCCTATTTCTGAGGGTGGTTTTTTGTTTGTTTANTTAAGGTGGGTTAACCATAGATGAAGTTATGTCCATCTAACCCAGGTATTGGAGACTTTCGAAAACTACATGTCAGTTTTGAGAAATGTCATGCCTAAATCACAGATGCTACCTAATGTTTCTTGGTAATGTTAAACTGCTTTGAACTGCCCTTTGTTATTTAGAATAGAGTTTGGCACAGTAGCGTAAGTCTAGGAAGCATTTTGTTTTGCAATTAGGTGTGCTGAAATCACATTAGCTATTTAAGAATTAGCTTCAATGAGCTACTTGCTAGAAGCTGGTAAAAGAAATGGAACTAATAAACAGTATTTGGAATCAATATCCTTGCCCTTTCCACAAAGCAGATGTGGATGATTGGTTTTCTAGCAGCAGGATAGACCCTGGATACAATGAAGCCCTGAAGTCCTGATTTAACAGTACTTTAGGAAGTGACAGAAAGATAAATGTGTCCTGATTGTATTTGTAGTACATCTATTTTTTTCCCCCTAAGCAGAATGAAGTGTGAAACAACACTTTCAAACCCCTTAGCATTTGAAGCAGCTGATAAAAACAGGGTAGAGGAGCTTCTTCAATCAATAAATATTCATGCATCTTTACCTCCAAAGATCATGGTTAATGAACCAACTCATGTGCTTTCAAAAAGAGGTGAGGATTGAATTTTTCTTTATAAAACCTGATTGTTCTTCATTGTATCTACTTGGAGAGAGTAGCTAATTTCTGTTAAATAGTGCCCCTCAGAGTCCTAAATTTAATGTGTCACTATGACAAAATAGCTAAATGGGTAAATGCTCTTAGTAAGTAAACTGAAGGAAACAAAACAGGATTAAGTTTTTGCAGGATGGTTGTTGTGGTTTAACCCCGATTGGCAACCAAGCACCACACAGCTGCTCGCTCACCCTCCCCCTACCCCAGTGGAATGGGGGAGAGAATCAGGGAGGGAAACAAAAACCAAACCCTAAAACCCATGAGTGAGATAAAGGCAGTTTAATAGGACAGCAGAGAAAGAAAATAATAATAACAACAGAATATACAAAACAAGTGATACACAATGCAATTGCTCACCACCCAATGCCCAGCCCATCCCCAAGCAGCAATCACTCCCTCCCCTGGCCAACTCCCCCAGTTTCTATACTGAGCTTGACATCAGGTGGTATGGAATAGCCCTGAGGCTAATTGGGATCAGCTGTCCTGCCTGCATCCCTCCCAGCTTCTTGTGCACCTGGCAGAGCATGGGAAGCTGAAAAGTCCTTGACTAGTGTAAACAGCTGAAACCAGGACAATGGTGCAATTCTATTTATGCAAACACCACTTTAGAAGGAAATAGATTTTAAGATTAAGTGCATCTGCATTATAATGATTCCTTTGCTATTCACTTGTCTTTTCTTATATGTGTTACTGATTAGAGTTGGTTATTACTAATTCTAATATGATGGGGGAGAGAGATCTTCTCTTTAAAGCCTTCTTTCTTAGCATTCCTATTTTGATCCCATGTTCCCCGACACAGAAACTTCACACTATGTTGTTTCCTTGTTTTTTAGGAATACTTAAAACATTCCTGAGCGAGTAAAAACAAAGATTACTGTTTTACATAAGATCCTATTTCTGAGGGTGGTTTTTTGTTTGTTTATGGTATCAGTAATAGAAGATGTCTGGAAACAGCAAACTCTGCTACGACTGCTGCAGTTAATTGATGTTCCACTTCTAGAAGATATCTTGGTGTCTTCAGTGAAGACAAAACCAGACTGTTTTGGTAAAGAAGAAGACCTGATTATCTCAAATACTTTCCTGGACAGAGAGGTTACGTGTAGCTTAAACTTGCCTGAGTAAGTTATGCATCTATAAAATGGATTTGTTAGTAAACGCTTTATTTTACTCTTGATCAAAGACTTGTGTTAAGTGAACAAAATAGATATTGTTACACTTGTATACTTGTAGACAGGGGAGGCGTTAATGTACTTTCCTTTGTTGACTTCTTTTCAGAAGCGATAAGGGTGTTCACAAAAAGTATACGTTTAGGATTGGACATTTGAGGATTTTAAGTACACATTAAAACTTTAACTTCAAGTGTCAAATACACTCCTAGTTTCTGAACCAGACACTTCACTCTTAGGTCCCTATAACAGATATTAGAACTTGAAAAAAACTTATTCTGAGGCTTTTTGTTTGTTTGTCATGGTTCCTTGTGATGGTGCTGTGAAGGTATCTGTTGTTAGCAACAGAAAAGAGAAAGCTAAGCTGTAGCTGTAGCACTGAAGGATGCTTATATCATGAGAATATAAAAGTGAAAGTGGCTGCATGTCATCAGTGCTCTTTTCCTTAAATGTCCTCTTATTTTTGTAGTATTCCTGTTGATTGCACTTGGGCTGATCTCTATCTTAGCATGTGCTTTTAATGAATATGTCAAGGCATGTCCCCTCATGCGTGTATGTCTTAGTAATGCTTATTTCTGTCAAATCAATACAGTTTTTATCTGTTTGGGAGACTGAGGTCAATCGGTGTACCTCAAAAGACTCTTTCTTCAGTATTTATGTATTCTTGCTTTAGGGAGAAAATACTGATATTTTTACATGTTTAGAGTTTTAGACAGGCTAATGAAACTCCTGGTTCCAAACTAGGTTTATTGGTGGATAGCATCTCAACTCCACGGGTTTTTCCTCCCAGAATGGCTTAATGAACACTGTTTCTTTTCAGCTTCATACTTCAGTTATACTTGATTCTTGGGTGATTGGTGGGTTTATGTCTCTTAAAATATCTCACACGTGGTTCTTACTCTGTATTATTCTGTGTTAAGTGTCTCTAACATTTGGTTGCTAATATATCAGATTAGTGTTAAGAAAATTAAATGCCTGATTCATTACTTTACAGTTACTTAAATGGGGGGCTGGAGTAGCATCTTTGTAGACAGTATATTGTTTAGGTCTGGCTTATAGCATGCCTGAGAAATGGAAAATTCCAGGAATGAAGAACAGCCACCAGTATTACAAGCAGTTGTAGGATTAACTGCCCCCAGTATGAAGTGGGGGAGTAAGCATAAATTGTATCTCAAATTTTCTGTCTTCAGTTTTCAAATAGTGTCATGTTACACTCGAAATAATCAAATACGTGCTCTCCATGTAGGTACTTAAAAACTGTAATCAAATCCTGCTTGCAGTGATTGCACTGCTTATGGGATCATAACTAAAGGAAGGTCATGATCCTACTTCTACTTTACTGTATTACCCTGTTTATGCATCCAAGAATTATACAACCTTTGGCTGCAGCAGTTCTGACAAAAGTTCATGTTTATCTAGCTGCCCAGCAGCAAGTTCAAAATCTTTGTTTCTGCTCTCCATGATAAAAGTAAGATTCTGTGGATCTTAAATAATATTTACATCTTCTCACAGGGTATTGATTCAGTAAAATTATTTTATATCTACAGAGTCAGATAAAAGTAATTCTTCCTCTGACCCCACAGCTCTACAATTTTTGATTTCTTCTGTATAATAGTTGAGTTAGTGAGTTTTTCCTCTGACCTTCCAGCCTCTTTGGACAATGAGTTGTCTACCTGAATTTTGGGTTCCTACATGTTCTCTCCCTAGTAAAGTCATACAAATGTCTAAGAAAACTCATGCCTTCATAGTAGGTCATATAATAAATTCTTCCACAGTCTTCTGGGATTTAAACTGTTTTTATTTTTCTCTGTTTTCAAACTAGTTGCCTTGTTTCCCTTCTGTAAGTATCCATTCCCTTGCTTTTTCACCCTGGTTAGCCATAGTGGGTTTTCATTGTGTGTGTTGGAGTAATAGTGGGGTGGTGTTTGTTTTTTAAATACTAGCTGAATCAGGCAAGTGTCCTGGCATCAGTGACAGTCTGGCATGATTGCAGCTTCTTTTGACCTGGACATACCTGAGGTATATTATCTGTAGCACAGGAAAACAGTGGAAGTCGCTTGTTTTGAGCGGGTCCTTGAACTACTATAGTGAAATAAGTTACATAAACTGCTTAATAAGCAACAAGCTCAATGCTGTGGTTCAAGTATGTGACTTTACCTGCATGGTTATTTCTATCTTATTTTCTTTAAAGGATTAAGTAAGAATAGGCAGAGCACTTTAAGCACTAAAACTAACTTTTCCTTCTACAGGCTTGACAAATGGCTCTATGCTGCAATTGAATGCTTGGAGTATTTCCCAGACCAATTCATAGTGATGGTTAGTCAGCAGTTACCTCAAAGCACTAACAAACCCAGCAGTCTGAATACATACAAGAAGATTCTTTTTGATATTATAATAAAGTATTATAGTCAAAAGAAGGACTCCCTTCTTCCCACTCAGGACCTCAATATTCATTCAGGAATTATAGAACTTATAGGTAAGAGCAACCTGGAACAAAAAATGCAAGTGAAATCTGTATAAAGGATGTAACTTACTGCACATTAACTGACTGAATCATAGCACCATTTGTAATGCTATTGCAGATGCGCTTTATAGGTTGGAAGGAAATGCTCAAGGTCGCTAGTCAGAACCGCTGCTCAAGTCAAGGACAAATTTCAAAGTTAGGTCAAGTTGATTAGGGCCTGGTCCAGCTGAATTTTGAAAATCTGCAAGGATAGAGATTCACCAGCCTCTGTGGGTAACCTGTTTCAATATATAACTACTCTCACTGTGAAAATTTCTTACCACTGGTCAAAATTTCCTTAACTGCTACTTGTGACTAATAGCATAAAAGTAAAATCATTGCTATAAAGTTTTCATGTTAACCAGAGTAAATTTTTCTAAGTTCTGGACTTAGGGCTTTTTTTAGTAATAAAAGTTATTTAAAATGATAAAAGGGACTGCTGAGATTGTGATTCCCCCCCCCAAAAAACCCTCCCTACGTATGCTTACAAATAGAACAGAAGTGTTTAATTTAAATACAAGTTTAAGATTAATCCTGCCTTAAACAAGCCCTGTTAGTTCTTCAGTTCTGTAGGGTTTATGGAGTGTTATCAAAAATTTCAGTTTTTAGAGAACTATGACAAGCTTACTGGCATAGGAGCACGGTTGGCCTGTGTAAAATCTGGAGCAGAGTAGTGGATTCTGTGGCCAAAACCTCATGAAAATATGGAAGGCAGTATTTTTATCAGTAGTACTTTGTTAAGGAGAAAAAAATCAAATTATAGTAGAAGTCATGAAAGGGAAACTATTGCAAAATTACATAACCCATCCACAAAAAAAAGAATGCTAATCTGAAATAACTGACTTAGCTATTGGTAACTTCTGCTAAATGCTCCGTTAAATTAAAGATGTTGTAGTTCATATACACACTTTAAATACAAAACTGATATAAACCAGTATTATAGAATATTACTAGATTTGAGAATCAAAATGGCCAAATCTGAAGGCAAGGAAAAAGACGGTGTCATAATTCTGCTGAATTACTCTAATGCTTTGGTTGCCTGTGGGTCTTTTCCTTACTAAGCAGGGGCAGGACTAGATGACCTTTAAGGGTCCCTTCCAACCCAAACTATTTTATGTTTAAGTATCTGCTTGATCTAAACTATGTGACCCGTGAATGTCCCAGGGCTATTCTGCTTTCTTATTCTTCCTTTAATTTTGTCATCTTTCCAACTTGAGCAAGACTATCTCACAAGCAGTTTCTAATGCTTTATTTCTTTTTTATGAGGTGGTAGCCATAATTTTATCATTAGGAAGTGATTCTCTCTTTGAATACATTAATCTGTTCTTGGGTCCTCAGCTATGTTCTAGTTCATACTAGATCACCGTTAGGAGACTGTGTTTAACTATTTTACAACCATTTTTCCCTATCAGTGCTATGGAATAGATTATGGTCATCAGTGCATAACAACCTGGATTCTAATAATAATTTTCAAGTAGAATCTGGTTCAGTTAACCTTACTTTGATAAAGTGCTGTTGTTCTGACTCTGGTGCAAGAAAGAGCTTAAACTAGCTACGAAAATCTACATATTTAAAACAATTTCAAAATTAATTTGAGAAGTAATGCAGTTAACAAAATGAAATTGTACTTTAGCTATCAATGTTTATGTGGTTATAACTGTATTTTCCTCAGCTGTTAAACAGTGTGATTTAAGATGGCTGATAATCCAGATTTATTGTGAAGGTAAACATGCTGCTGTGCTTGTTGCCTTTAAAAGAAACAGATCTAGAGTATTTGCATTACAGGTGAATGCAGTTCGTCAAACTAGTCCATGTGGTTTATTGAACCTTTTCACATTGGAACTTTTTCTTTTTTTTTCCCCCCTACAGTTTTGTAAAGTAACTCAGTAAAGCTTTCATCACAGAGCAGAGAAACTCTTAAACTTTCCTCTAAAAATGATTTCCTGTCTTCATATCTATACTTTTACTTGCCTTGATCATGTCCTTTGGCAATTCTCTTTCCTGCCTTTTTCTCTGCCCTTTTGGAAAAGGGTCACTTCCTTGCTCTTTTGGTGTTTTTTTAAACAAAGATGATTTCAAATGGCTTGTGGTACACCCCTGAAAGTCCTGGATTATTTCTTGTAAAATATAACCTCTGTCCCAGTAATAGGACAGGGGCCAGAAAATCATATGTATGTTCTATTCTTGTGTCTGCCCTCATCTTGCTCTTGCCTTAAGAAAGTTACTTGGCTTTTTGATAGTTCCTCACTTTCAAAGTGAAGATAATTAGCATTATCTTCTAAAGGGGTTTTCACAGGAGATTATTTCCACCTTTTCACGTTTCCTTGAGAAACTTGTAACCGAACAGCTTAAAAACAAGGGTGGAGTGGGCACACCAACCACCACCACCACACAAAACAAAACAAAAAAAACCAAACAAACAAAACCTCAAAGCAATGAGAAATTTTGAATTGTTCAGATCATTAATTACTTTGAGATGAATCCTGGCATAAGTAGATGTGTAAACACAAACAGTGCAAACATCACTTCAGTGTTTGTACACTGTACATGGAACATAGTAATGTCCTGTATGTATTGTCCAAGTACATCTGTTCTCTGACTAGCTATGGGATAAAGGTTTTAAGCTTATATTGATTAAATGCTGTATTGAGTTTTGCAAAAGGTTTTAGAAGTCACTGAGATAACCTGCTTTGTTTGGAGGGAAAAACAAAAAAAAAAAGAAAACGGGTTTAATATTGGAATTTAAATATGTATTCTTGACTCGGAAAATGAACAGTCGCACTGGATACACTGTCTTACTCCATTGCAGAAAAAGGCAAAACAGATCAAGCTCTAGAGGCATCACAACTTTATTTAAAATTATTAGCACCAAATATCCGAGAAGAACTACATAGACTCCTGACATTCGTAGCCATTGCAAGTGAACCTGAGGGCTACAAATTACAAAAACAAGTGAGTATCTGTTATGTTTAGTGTGGGAAATAGCACTTCCCTGTACTAAAGCTAACTTTTTTCCCCAGAGTTGGAAGTATTCTATGTACTGCCTTCCAATGTGATTTGTTTTAAAACAAATATCAAGATGTTCTTCCCACTGATAGCATCCTGTTATATTTAGTCTTTGCTGACACATTGCAAGTAAATCTAATGCCAAATCTGGGTTCTTCTCTTTCTAGTTTGATAACAGGTCAGTGATCATCAAGACTTGCACAAAGTTCATCTTACAAAATAAGACATTGTCAAAACCACAGGCAGAACTGCTGACTCAGTTTCTGATGGACAATCACTCTGAGCTCTTCAAGGTAGCATTTTCCTTACCTCATTGGCTTCGTCATTTTAAATGTTAAATGCCATGAAGTGCCTTTTTGGACACAAGAGGTCTGAGGAGCAGAGTTTAATATTCCATCTGTTACAGTTTCATGGCACAGTCAAGTAGGGCGAGAAGCTATTTCAGACTATGGAGGACAGCTTTTTGAGAGCTTTGCTATTCTTTACATATAATATCCTCTCTATTTGCATTATTTGTGTTAAGAAAATATTTGAAATATTAAGAAATTTTTATAGAGGCCTTTTGGCACCTTGCTTCTGATGGCTGTCTATTAAATTTTTAGGCTTCTTTGTGTCTTTCTCCTTCAGAAGTCAGCTGACATACTCTGAGTGGTATAAGATGGCATGCTCTGGTGCCCCAGTGTAACTGTACAGCTTTAACAACTCTTAAGAGTTCCTTTTAGTATTTTGAAATGTTAACTTCCAAATTAAAGAAAATAAATAGAAAACAAAATGAAATGGCCTTTCTATTTAACTTGATCAGTTATGTAAACAAATATATTTTATAGTCTCCTTTATTTACGTTCCATCATACTGTCACACATGTGAAAAGATGGAACCTTTCCAGACCCTATATTCACTTTCTGAATTCAATTGAAGTTTTGCTGCTTCACTGCTGTTTTCCTCAACCATAAAATTCCTCATAAAAATGCTAAACTAGGTAGAGATGAACTAATTATCTTAGCTGTTGTAAGATAGCTGTAAAATGCTCTAGACACTTATTGTCCAGTTATAAATAAGCCTCACAGAAACAGACATTTGGTGTCATTAAAATATTATTTTTAGTTCTTATACAATGCACTCATTTCCACTTCTGACCTCAGTTAAAGAGACATGGGAGACTTTTGCGTTTTTTTAATTAGCTCCAGTTTAGTTTGAAATTACTAAGTGGTTACTGTGAGTTTTGTATCTGTTGATAACACAGCCAAAACCAAATACTTTTTTTTTGGTTGGTTGGAGTGAGGATTGTTACTAAGTGTTCTGACATGAGGGTTAGAGCTTTGATTCGTAATTGGAGATGGAGTCAGATCTGACAAATGAAGTACCCGCTGCTTCATAGCCGTGACAGCAGAGTGGGTGGTGGCTTGCTCTTTCACAACTGCCGGTGAGAGCCATATGTATTATATAAGCTGAAATCAGCTTAAGGTCTGTGCTACAGTTTATGCCGTAGTTCGGAGGAAAACAATGTCTGGAACATCTTGCCTCTTATTTCTTTGGCTAGAAATATCAGGAATAAACATATGTATATGTGTGTTAGTGCAATTTTTTGAGCGATTTAGGTACACATGCAAAATAAATGTAGGCATAGATTCTTCTGCAGTTAATTAGGTGATTTTTTTTTTTAAATTGTTCATCTGAAAGCTTTAGATTCTCAAAATACAGAAGTATTGTTTTTGTAACTTTTTTTCTTTGTTGGATTGTATTTTCAGACTCCTTTAACTCTTCTGGAACTAACTAGTAGGAGACTTGAGAGTTTGCTAGAAGGACGAGATCCAGATATCGATTCAGGTAGATGATGTGATACACGTTTTTATATAAACCTTTCTATACAAATCGATTTATCATCAGTTGACTGTAATTTTGCATAGACTATGTTCTTTTCCTTTATTAGAAGTGAAGCATTAAAGCAACTAGTAGCTAATTCACCAAATGATTAAATTATCTGCTATAAGCAAAACACTGACCTCTGAATATCAGAGAACAAGGATTATATTAATTTTCTAGTTTGAACACATTAAAAAAATTTTTTACCAAATAATTACTTCTGGAGAAATTAATGGAAAATGTGTGTTCCTGAAGTGACTTGCTTATAACTTGGTTTGTGAATTTCATGTGATTTTATATTTAGGACAGCATTCTAATATTTCTGCCACAAGGTGCCTAAAAACTCTCATAGATCTCAGTAGTTTAAGGTTCTAATGGATGTCTTGAGCACAGACCTTGATTGTTTAGTGTTTTGAAGAACTCTCTTTTTTCTGGGTAAGCACAGGTTTATTAAGAGCTTAAGATTTACAAAGTGGCAGTGTGGCCTAAAAGGAAGGCATCTGACACTTGGTGTGTATGTGGGATTAGTGTTTTCCAGATCATTTCTTCTATGAGCTAACATTCCCTCTGGCCTTGCTGTGAAAAACCTTTCAGCACTGTGATTAAAAGGGATGGCTTAAATAATTGAATTTCTCTCTGACTTTTTAGCTTCTTCCTTTTGATTTCCGAATTGCCAATGCATTATATGCTTAAACATTGAAGAAAAACCATTAGGGAGCTGAACAATACTGTAAATTATTGTGCTGTTTAATACTATATTTAATAGAGCAGCTGGCTGAGAAGTAGTTTTGGTACAGAATCTTCTACCATCTGTGTTGGGTTCTGGAATGTGTCCAAACTGCTTCCAGCTCAATGTTCTGAGTGTCGCGTATCATGTAGCCAAAGAATACAGAGATGAGCAACAGAGGAAGGAGTTGTCTGTCTGCAGTATTTTTGGAGCCTGTGTGGTCTCCATCAGCACGTTGAAGAGACAACTGAAGTACAAACCCCATACTATATTCTCCCTACTAAATTTTGGAGTTTCAATCTGTAAATGCATATAGATTCCATCTACGTGTTGAAATAGCTAGTTTGATCTGGTTGTAAGCTCTCCAGCATGGCATGTTCCTGTTTTCCCGTGTGCCTCAGTCTGGTGTCATTTTCCCTTTTTTCATGGAGGAGGCAGGAGAGAAATCTTTCCTGAGAGCCACTGAGCATTCTTAGCTGGTGAGCTTCTGAAATGCAGGTGGGAGCAGGAGGGAAGGCTGGGGGACCCTGATAAGAAAAGGACTCTGTCTATTGCAGGAAGGTAATCTTTAGGTCTGCTGGAAAAAAACATTCCTAAAAACAGAGAGAACTCCTGGGGTTGGTTTTAATCTAGTAAGCCACTCAAAACCACTGGGCTAAAGGATCCACCCTGAAGTTTTAAGAGGTAATCTCTTTGCCAGAAGTTGTTAAGCTTTCCCTGTTGAAAGAGCTGTGTTTTCTTGATCTGACTCTACTAAACCATAAAAAGTATTTAACGTTTGGTGTTTGACAGACTCATTGTAAAAGAAGGGAAGGACAGGTCCACATGAAAATTCTGGCAGCTCAGGGTATTAACATTCTGTATGTGAAGCTTAAGAGGATGGTATTTGTACAGAAGGAATAGTAAGAATTTTTTCCCCTTTAGGCAACTGGCATTTGTTCAGCCAGCTTGCTCACTAATGTGTGCAGTAGCTGAATGCCAGTCTTTCCTCAGACCAGAACTCACCTGTCCAGTGATGGGGCTTGAATCCTTGCAGGGCAGTACTCTACTGCGTAGGTTTACAACATTTTTATAGCTAAATAGTGCTCAAGCTGCGTATCTCTCGGGCTCCAGATCCTTGCTCTGCCCTCACCCTGAACTGCTGCCTGTTCCATCACCTCTGCTTCTGGTGCCCAAACCATGCTGAGCTGTCTAGTCATCTACAAGTTCCTGAATTGTATTCCTGAATTCAGAGGTGTGGTTCAGAGGCAACTGTTTCTCCAGAGTACTTATTCACTTGCATTATGTACTGGGCCTTGCTGTGGATCCGAGTCACTTGCTCACAGGGGATGACTGGATCATGACAAGTGCAAGGTGCCATTCTTGTCATGTAGCATTATTCATTAAGGCTTCTGTTTGCAAGAACTGTATTGGCTCTTTGTTTTGTAGGCCTGTTTGCAGTACAGAATCATCTGTGATACTGCAGTTGCAATACTGCCTTTCAATTTTATTTTTGCAATTAACGTTTAGATGTTCATCCGTGCTCTGTGGAAGACTGTATGTTTCAGATTGTTTGTGGAAAATTGTAATCATATCCGAACTGGAGTACCATTATACCTATGTTTCTGATCATATTTTTTAATCAGGCTCTTATGTGTTGCATTAAACTTAATCTGAACATCTGATTTCTTACAAAGGCTTCACCTTCTGTCAGCGCGTGACAACTAAAGAATATGAAGATCAAAAACAACAAACAAGTCAGTATCTTCTCACACTGGCTCAAGAGATGGACAATAACCCCACTATTCCTTTGAAGCAGAAGAAGAAATTAATTAAAGAATTAAGAAAATACCATTCTCTCATCTACTGTAGTGGTTGTAAAACAACATGTGAATTTTGTACTTTAAATGGTTAGACATCAATACAGCTGTAGTTTGGGGTTTTTTTGTTTTGTTTTTAAAAAAAGGGGGGGATGCTCATGATAAAAACAATTTTCTTCTTATGTCCTCACATCTTCAGATACAGGAAACTACAACTATCAAAATTACGGTGCTGCTAAAAAGCATTCATTCTGATCAACGACTCTTTTTAAGCAAAATGTACTTAATGACTTAAGTTAGCAATGATGGCAAACTGCTTGTGCTGCTTTGAGTTCAGGGTTTGGCACACTTTTCCTTCTGTCCCATGACCCTGTCAGAGCCAGGACTATATTCCAAGCCATGCTTGAGTTGATAACCAGTAAGGCTTTTAATCTTTTCTATTTGTAGTTCATAATCTAACTGTAATCTAATCTTAAACTGTAGATTATGACTTCTATGAGTATTGTAAAAGTGTACAATGTGTCAAAAATGTTAGGAGCAGGTCAGAGGGTTTTGACTCTCTGGCAGGCAAGACTCATTCGGCAGGGGAGCTGTGTGTGCTTCCAGTCAGTAACGACAGCCTGTTACTCATTCCCCGCTCTGGGAGGCCGGGCTGCTGCTGATCTGGCAGTTATGCAAAAGCATGTAAAAAATTACATTTTGAGAACTTGAGGAATAATAATCTTATTTTAGATCACTTGGTGTACTTAGGCAATTTATTTTAATGTGAGGATACTTTGTCCAGTTATTTGTCATAAATACTTGGATAGCATTTATGGATTCATAGGGCAAAGCTAGAAAGCACGTTGGCCTGTCTTGACATTCTGATGGTTAACTGTACGTTGACAAGGAAATGTTGATTCAAATCATTAAATAAATAGGCAATATAATGTTATAGGGGTTAAATTACTTCTTCCATCCTCATGACAGACATTTGATCATGTATTGGACATAGAAACATAGAATTGAGATTGGAAGGGACCTCTGGCTTAGTCCCACTGCCCAGCTCAAAGTGGAGTCAATTGGTGCACGCTGGTCAGGGCCTTTTCCAGTTGAGTTTAGACTAGCTCCAAGGACGGAGATGCCACAACCTGTCAGGTGAGTCTGGGCCAGAGTTTGAGCAGCCTCACAGTTTTTATTTAAAAACAAACAAACAAAACAAAACCAACCAAGCCAAAAACAACCCAAAACCAACCATACATTTCGGTAGAATTTCTTGCATTTCAGTTTGCGCCTGTTGCCTTTTGTCCTCTCACAGGGCACCACTGAGAAGTGTCTGGCCCAGTCGTCTTTACTGCCTCCCCTGAGCCTTCTCAAGGCTGAACTGTTGCACCTCTCAGCCTCTTCCTTGTATGACAGACGCTCCAATCCCTTATCATTTTCATGGTCCCTTTGCTGGACTAGCTGCACTATGACCGTGATTTCTTTATTGTGAATATGCTTCTTTAGGTACATCCTCAACTGCTGTTCAAACATGTGGTCAAGTTACCAGGATACCAAAGCTTTCTGAAAACAAATGCTGCTTTCTTTTCTTTTACAAATTGAAATGGTTACACTCTTGGATAGAACCAACTACGTGCGCAGGTAATAGGTTGTGTTAACTTGCATATGTCAAGTAGCCTTATTTAAATGACCTGGCCCTATTGTAAGTCAGGGAATGTAGTTGAAATCTCTGTCCACGCATCCCTGTTTATGCGCTTGTTATTTAACAGTGACTGTCCACTGTAAAATAAATATGTTTTGGAGGAGGAAAAAAGACCACATTTCACCTTTTCAGAGGTGAATGCCCCAATTACTAGACTACAGGGCCATGTATTCTTTTCCTAGGCCTGTGGGGGGGTTTTTGGTCAGTCTCCTGGAAAAGAGAGCATGTACAGAAGTTATTGAATTATAAACAGGAAAGTATTTCTGGTGGTAAGTAGTGGGAGAAGGGGGTTTTAGGTTGGTGGTTGTCTGTGTTGTGTTTGTTTTTTTTTTCCTCTCTCTCTCTCCAGCTCCTTTACTGGGTCTTGCTCGAAATACTGAACCTGGCAACGGGGAGGAGTGATAACATGGTAGTCTGTAGGCTACATGGACTTGTTTGGGAAGTTGTAAGCTAGGGAATTGCTTTGGGAAAAACTGTTTTTAAAAAACAAACTCTTGCACTTTGTGAACTGATGAAAATTTTCTCATGCTAATTTAAAAATTAAAATAAAGCATTACATAAAAAGCAATGAATCAGCCTATCGTTTCATAGTGCTTTCAGTAAGGAGAGGCAGCTCAGTGGGTGTAGAACCAGGTATCAAACAGTAAGGAAATGCTTCAAGTGGACAGTCAGAGTTTATAGCTGCCAGGTGCCTGCCTTCAGTTCATGGGACAAGGAGTCAAGATGGATCTAGTTCTGCAAAGGAAGGGAAAGGAAAAGCTTTTGAGAGCCCTGTTTAATTTGCCTACCCTGACAGGGGGATCTACTAGTTTTTAATCTTCTGTTGAAAGAAATGTGATGTTTTACATTTAACTATAAGGGCCTGGTGAACAGAACAAGTTTGGTGAACTGTGGATTACTGTTCTTCATTGTTACACTTTCAGTTACATTCAAAAATTAGGAAAACTTTATTGGACTTTACAAAGTTCTATCACTTATTTTAACAATATTTGACAGAATAACAGAATTATCTAGTAGGGAAACCTGGACCTCTCGCTCATTTCTGTTTATGATTTCTAGCATAGAGCTATCAAATTAATTGCCAGTATGAATTTTTATTTGAAGTATAAAATTTCCAGAGTGAAGAGTTTAGTCTAGAGGTACTTTCCAGTGTAGTCTTATTGAAGAACAAGTGATGCCACCTTCAAAGGAGGCTTACTTCTATTCATAGAACATTTATGTTTGCTCCTACAGAGGAAAATGTTCATTGTTGCTTTTATGGGAACAACGTGCATATTTCCTTATTTTAAGTCCCAGCTAGAGCATGCTGATAATTTTGTGAAGCCGTTATTTAAATAAAAAGTCAGACACAAGGGCCTCTACAGATTGCTATCAAAATAGCAGTGTACTAGACTCATGCATGTCCTGTATTGTCTTGCACAGAGTAAGACAACAGCTGTGTCCAAGAATCTGTAGGTGCTGTTCTCCTGCATTAGGACCCCAGCTGCCTCCTGTGTGGCTCCTGTAGCTATTAACAGGAGGAGGAAGGTACCTCTCTCATTCCTTTCAGGTTAGACTGGAGGAAAGCCACCACAAGCTAGCGGCCCAAGGTAAAAAAATACTATATTCAAGAAGAAAGATTATCTCAGAAAACTACTTAATTGGGGCAGCTCATGATCGAGATCTCCCATTCTCCGGAATGTGGGCTTCTATATTGCCCTTACGCTGAGACCGCTGGGTGGCAATAGGAGCAGCTTATGAGAATCTGGAATATTGATCAGAACAACGTGACTCTTAACTGCATGTGCTTATCTGAAGTAGAAAAGAAAGGGAAGCCAGAAATGAGGATGCCTCTGTATCTTAATGCTATCAGCGAGCCCAGGGGCTGGTGGTATACACCTCTGTTTCACCTGTTCACAGCTCTGACCATTCAACTGTGTCAGTTACCCTTGGGTCACAGACCGTCGCAAAGAACAGTTTTTTCAGAAGGTAATAGTATCTAGTTGTGCTTCAGAGTGTCCTTCTCAGGACTATGTCAAAGAACACTGGAGAGGCATGAAAAATCCAGTGAAGCCTCTGCTTGATCCCTACCATCAACTGCCTCAGTCACTCGGCGCTCTCTGTTCCAAGCTAGATAAGCGTACTGCCTGAGTATACTCACTGGTTTTACATCAGGGCAGGCAAGAGGGGGGAAAATGCGACTTCTGCTGAGACCAGGATGCTCCTCTCCAAGTCCGACACCACCGAGTATCACTGGCCCTACTAAAAGGGCAATTCCCCTGTGGCCAGGAGCTGCATCAGGTCAAGATCAGTGTCAGCACCTGTGTGTCCACTACCCACGCTATGCGGGTTCCTGCCTCTGTCCTGGCAACCGAGCACACCAGGAGAGCACCCCCAGGAGAGCACCCCCTCCTAGCGCAGCCCTCCGAGGCTTCTATCCAGGTATTAGCCTGTGCTCTTGCTCCTTCCCCTCCTGCGTGCGGCGCTGCACTGGTGGCCTCTGACGCCACCTTTGCTCTGTAAACAGAAATAAGAAGTACAAGCTGGGGCGTTTGTGTCTCTAGAATGCATGGATAGGACAGAGATGGGATAACCCAGGGCACAGCTGCAAGCTTCGTTCACCTCAGACGGCTTCTGACATCACCTTTTCAGAAAGGTGAGGGGAGTGGCGGGAACCTTATTTGCTCAGCCATTGTTTAAAACAAAAACCCAAAAAACCCCACAACCTACTAACCCCAAACCCCTTTTTAAGAAGGAATTGTTCAAATTACTCTTTTCTCAAAGCCTAAGTATACTTTCAATAGCAGTGGTCACATTTCAAGTATATTCCTCTCATGGCTAGTCACTATAATAACCAAAAATAAAACTCACATATTCCTTTTCAGGATCGGCAATCTCTGAGAGACCTTCTGAGAGGTATTTAATGTCCAGTCAATCGCATGCACGAGTTAGAATAATATTCATTTGGGGGCGGGGGGCAAAGAATCTTAATTTCTTCTCACTATGTATTAGTGTCACACCAGTACAAGCATTCAATGTTTTTATTGCCTTACGCATTGATGTTTTCTGCAATAAGAATACAATGAAGCTATCAGTAAAAGATGAGAACATAATGACAATGAACATACTATTTCATAGTATTAGGCTTGTAAAACTTTATTTTAAACTCTGAAAATTATTTTTTCCCAACCCACTTAAATACAGGAAAGCTAAAACACAATCCTAACTGACAGAAATCAGGTTGTAGTTCCAAGAGTTCCATTCTGAGTAAAACAGTGGAATAACAGTGTATCCAAATATGCTACCTATATATCAAATTTCTCTTCACAGATATTGTGTCCATGTTCTTCATAATCTTCTCTAGTTACTACCATGTCTTCAAAATCATCATTTTCAGAAATGAGCTTCCCACCTTCCCAAGAATAAGTAATAGGGCTGAAAGATGAACAAAGTTATCGTTACTCATCTGTAAGTTAATTTAAAATAAAAGTATGCAGTGATGATTTCCAAGATTTTTATTTTGCCTTACCCATTTAAAAATAGATTTTTTGGTTGCTAAATCAAACCATCCAGCTCCAGACAAGTTATGAAACAAAGTTTGAAACTTTATCAGGGCTAACTGACTGCTTTTTATAAAAAGCAGGTGCCTCTTTGGAGGCAGGTGCGAAGAGGGCAGGAAGTGGGGATATCTTTGTATTTAGTTTGCACAGATCATGATTCTTTAATAATATTTAAAAATACTCTTTAGTAATACTTTTTAAAAAGTGAAGATTTTTCTGTATTTTCAAGATATACTTGTTTGGTCTCAACTGTATACTGTCTCTCTGCAAAGGTGTTACCCCTTCCAAATCCCTGAAGTGGCTACATTAACACTGACATGGCAGCATTCAGATGCAGAAATTCTTCTAAGTAAAAGACTAAAGTCTAATCTGGCATACATATGTATCCACTTAATGACAATACAGTCTTGTTTACAAGAAAAAGACTGATCCTGAAAATACTTACTTACATGCTTAACTTTATTAGCCAACGTACAGGGCAACCAGGTGGTCTCTAATTCATTTGGTTTGTCTGAAAATACACTGATCTAAAACATTTTTCTTGTACAATTTTGGTTCACTTAATATTTAAATTAACCCCTTTACTCAATCGCTCTTCGTAATCAGCAAAAGAAATCCTACTTTATAGTTTGTTCTGCTAGAAGGACAAAGCTTGTTCTGTACAGTTTAGAACTTACTTTTCAGGAAGAACAACGGAAACATCATAATCAGTTGGAGTAAGACATCGAACTTCAGAATAAACCCGATCTCTGAAGCCTGGAAAAAGGGTGTTTCCCCCAGTCAGAACTATGTTCTTGAAGAAATGAGGCTGCATTTCTGTAAAATAAATAAGTAAATTTATAGTTAGAGACCGAATATAATTGTTTCCCCAATTTTGTTATGAATTGGAACAGAAGTAAGGAAAAAAATATGCATAGAAGAATTCCACGATTATTTAATGATCATATCAGTTAAACAGTTTTATTGAGAAATACAAAGAAAGTGATCAACCATCCTCTGTTCTTTGTGATTTTTAGAACTTGGCTTTGATAACTACTGTTTTTTTTACATTGTCCAATAAACTTGTCTGCCAACACAGGTCCCCTTTCAAAAGGGATTTTAAATGATACAATTATTTTAAGAATACAAAATAATAGCCTCAGTGCCACCATACTTATGTGGTATCATAAAACCTATGGAAGTCTTCTTTGTAGTGATAACATTAATGACATGTACATCACCTACGAAATGAAAGTTTTAGTATTACTTCTGACAAACACAGAAGTCAAAAGGGTTTTATACTTTGATGCTAAAAGTACTGTGTTTGGTCAGTTTCATTTTGCTCATCAGTTTGATTTTTCTCTTCTTTCGGTGAAGAAAGATATTTTAAAACACAACTAAAACTAATTTCATCATGGGTGTCAAAGACAGACAGGTCACATTAGAAAATGATGTTAAGAAGAGTTATGTCTGCAGCGATTAACTGAAACAAGGGTAGAAACCAATCAGTCAATCACCACAAAACTGTGTTTGCCTAACAGAGAATCTTGTAGATAACCAGTTCTAGAGTATATGACACACACCAAAAGACAGAACAGTTCACAACAACTTAGTAACTGGCATATTGAGAGTACTAGCTTCTTAAGACAGTTTGGATGCTTAAAACAACAACAAAAAACCCCAAACCAAAACCAACAACAAAACCCAAAACAAAACAACACAACCCCATCATCACCACTCTTCAAAATGCTTTTAGGTTATACCTTCAGGTAAATTCTGAATAGAATAAACAATGGCTTCAGGAATTCCCATCTCTTGAATACCAATATCCGAAGGATGGAACAGTATTTCTGGAACTGCAAATCTTTCATTTGTTAGACGAAGTATTTGTTCACCAGTCTTGTATTTTCCACTTAACACCATCTCTTCCCTTGGCTAAATTAAAGACATGAATAGTAGCCACTGCTTAAGGAAAGAAATTACGACCTAGAGTATTCAGCTAATCTTTTTCATGTACTGCAGAGGTAGGCAGTATATTCTATGTTACACCGTATTATCAACAATTCTTTTACGAATAATACATACTCTGATATTGAATGTGAAATGACTTTGCTTTTTATCAACTGCAGTTTTGCCTAAAGCAAAATACAATAGGTATGCACGAGAGTGGCCTTAAAATACTGGGACTGCTTTCAAAACTATGTCCAACTGAGTAAATGAGATAAAATTGTTACACTGTCTTCATTGGTATGGAGACTTTCCAGGCTCTTCTGTACCATGACTTTGAACCTTCTGCCTATGAGGGTATTTAAATGAACTTCAGAGAGACTTACAAAAAAGTATCAAAGCAGAGAAAACATTTTCCAACTTAACTTTAAAAAAAACCACAACAGCAATGATATGGATAGGTTGTATGACAGAGCACAAGCATAGAAAGCTACAAATATTAAATAATAAAACATAAAATGCTATGCTGGATAAACAGTATTTAATTTTCATCTCAACTTCCTAAGGAAAACTTTACCAAATAATGTATAGTACAGAAAGAAGTAACAATACAGCATTAGGAAAAATAGTCTTTTTAGCCTCTCTATTAGACTTGTGCAGGGGATCACTCAAAAAATACTTCAAAAACTATACTATCATTACCTTACAAAATCCTTTTTTGATGGTGCTGAAGTCTGGCAAAACATAATCTACCATTACAGTATTTTCCTCTCCTTTCAATCTGAAAGAGAAGAATGTAAAATACAACAGAATAAAGAACAAGTTCTAAATCCCCAGTATTTTATACTGACAGGACTTCCTTTGACTTAACTGGAAAATTTTCTGATTAAGAGTATAGTTTTATTTGTTTGTACAACTAGACTATTCAGCAGTACCCGCTTTTACATTTAGTACCATTGTAAACGTACTTGGCAATGTCCATGTCCTTGTAGAAGTCTTGAGAAACATAACACACATCTTCTTTCACTTGATTAATTACATGTGTTTCATCCATAACATGTAGCTGCCTGTGAAAAACAAAAAAACAAACCCAGAAGTTTGAGAATAATTAAAAGCCTTAGCATTACTTGTCCAGTTTTCCACTGGAGATGAGGAACCATAGTTTTCAAATCACAGGAAGCTACTGTCCCAATACCTAAAACTTATATTCAATTTACAAAAGCATTCCTGGCCTACTGGAGTTTAATATTTTCCTATTTCACAGTTCAATAAATACAAACATCTACCCGCATTTGCCCAGTGTCTTCACAACAAGTATAGCCATAATCATGCCATTAGCTCTACTAGCAAAGACCTTTACCTAGATAAAGTTCCAAGCTGAAAGATCCTAATGAAAAGTTGATCCTATTAAATTTTATTTGTGGTATTGATAGAATCAGTTAGCAAACTGACTGATGATCTACTGAGACATCTCAGAGAATTTACAAATTTACAAGGACTTGTATAATTGTGAATATACAGGTAACCTCAGCAACTTCGAAAGTGCCAACACTTTAAACATTAACAGCCTAATTCTTCAGAGCTTAAGCTCACCTTGATTCAAATTGAGCTTAAGCTCAAGATGGCAGCTAGCTGATCATAAGAGACAAAAATTCCCTTCTCCTTTAAACAGCAGTTAATCTCAAGTTCACAGCACCAGGAAGAACACCCCTAACCTCATTTCATACCAGGCCTCAAGATGATGATGAGCATTCTTTACCTGTAAGAGATTATCTCCTTCAGATGGTTGGTTAAGAGTTTTCCTCCAACATTAATCCTACAGAAAAGGAGTAACACAAGGAATTCTGTCATTATTAACTTCAGGCACAGCAAACAATTCTTCTGGAAAATATATACTGCAGTTTACCTGATGATTGCCTCTTTCTTCTTTTTACTTCTACAATAAGGTACAATGTGTGTAAAAGAGTATCCGCTATCCACAATGATGCAACATAGCTCAGATGGATTATCCCGGAAATATCTGTGTGCGCTAAGAGCTCCAGCTGAAATACAGAAAATTTCATTCAGTTTTTCTATGAATAGACACTTTTACGAGTTTACATTGATATGAAAGTGTATTTGCTTCATATTTTAAATGCCTTTGGCAGACTTCCAAGACCTCAATACATAATACTACAGCCAACACACGAATTAATTTTGACAGTGGATAAACTTAAGTATCGTATATGCCCCCATTTATTCTTTTTCCATAATTCAGTTTCCTCTCCTAAAGCCCAAGAGATTGATCACACCAGAATTTGTCAAACCTATCTAAAGGAGTATGCTATGTCCAGCTATCTTTCAGAAGGGTTGTGATGTTATTTATACATTCCCTATAAGAAACAATACATTTCATGATTGTAATGCTGCATTTTATTTGCTAATACAAAACAAAACCAAACAAAAAACCACACCCACCCCCCCAAAAAAAGGGGAAGCTATCAAAGACTTTAAGCAAATTTTTGGTAGACTTTCTCAAATATTATCCGTTTCAAAATCCATCCATTATCTCTGTCGTCCTGACTCTCCTCAAATTTCCTTTAATTATATACCATGACACTCTTAAGAAAGTAGTTGTTGTGGTTTAAC
>VZTL01021083.1:1850-19516 GCA_013400535.1 Scopus umbretta
ACGCCCCGCCGCGCCTGTCGCTGGCAGTCCAGCCCAGAAGAGGCAGGAGAAGCGGCTGCTATTGCTGCTTCGCGCCCTTGCGGGTACGGGGAAGAGCTCGTCCCATTCTGCCCTGCAGGCGCCGTGTTGCGTCTTTAGAGCGCGCTCATGGCTAGCCTTGCTTTCTCTCCGTGAAGGAAACTTGGTTCTTGCGGTCTGGCTTTGTCAGGTGGAGTTTTCCGCTTCTCTCCTCATCTTGGCTGCTTTCCCCTTGGATATGGTCACTTGGGGGTGGGGGGGTCACGTCGTGAACCAGAAGACCCCAGGCTGAAGACGCTCTGAAGTCTCAGCAGGGCGGAGGGGTGAGGAGGCTTAACTGGACTTCCACGCGGCTGATGCAGACATCACGATAAGCTGCGCTCTGCAGAAGCGCTCGGGCTTGAAAATAAGGTCCTTGAACATAATGTACCCCTCAAGATGGCCTGGCCAAAAACCAGGGGCTGTGGTGACCTGGGAGTGCTGGGGTTACTGGAGGGGAGCAAGCGGGGAGCTGCAGGACAGGGCAGGAGCCGGCTCTGCGGGGCGAGGGCAGGTGAGGAGGAGGATGCCGGGGTGAGGGGGAGAGCAGCTCCCAGAGAAACTCCCCCCCGACATTACTTCAGACATGTGCCAAGAGGTTATTACGTGGGCATCACGTAACGGAGGCTTTGTCTTTGTCCTCCTACCACACGCTACTGGATGGCACTAGTGTGGTCGTGGAGTCCCCATCCCTGGAGGTGTTCAAAAAACGTGTGGATGTGACACTCCAGGACATGGTTTAGTAGGCATGGTGGTGTTGGGTTGACGGTTGGACTAGATGATCTCAGAGGTCTTTTCCAACCTTAATGATTCTATGATAGCAATGCAGTTATACATTATATATATTATAGATACACACATTATATATTACAATACTACTACAAGAATATTATATATTGTACATTATATATGATATTATTATATATTATTATAGATGATATTATGATTCATAACAAATGTTAGAGTCAAGTTTTTACTTTAAAATTCCATCACGTATGAAAAGTTTTGGTCATGGTGTGACCTGCTGTGTGTGGATGTTCCTGCTCCTTCTACCTCCCTTTTCAAGTTTCAAAAGAGAACACGAAAGAGGACAGAGAGGATTGTCCAAAAAGACAGACAAGGCATTTCACAGGGTGAGACATTTTTATCTCACTTCCTAAAGATGGCTTGAAAAAGAGACGGAAAATCATCTCAGGCTATTTTTGCTTTTTAATAATACTGAAAGGCTTTTATTTAGCATGATTTTTATGGTGGAAGTGTGGGAATGTATTTCTATTCAGAGACAGAAAAGAAGAAAAAAGTCCAAAGGTTGTCTCAAGAGCCAGGAGGGTGAATGGAGATAAGGAAAAGCTTCTTTAGACTGTAGAGGGGCTTGTTTTTGGTAACTGTTACAACAACAACAACAATAACTTACGTGTTTAACTTTATTGACTAATTACTATCTTGGAATGAAAAGACTTTTGTTGAAGAATCAATAGCTTTCCTCTTTGATTAGTCTTAACATTCACTGTGATTATTTTGTCTAGAGAAATCTTCCTTAAAAGCAGTAAGAAAAAAAGGGTGTAATCCTGATATTTTTAGGGCAAAAATTAAAACATAAGCAAAAATAACTCATAGGCCTTTTATACAAGGAAGCATTATTTCCATTATTAAAAAACTTATTTGCAAATCACCTTTGTATGACATAGAAAGACGAAAGTACTCTTTAAGTAACCATTTTTTGAGACTTTAGTTTTCAGGTTTAGTTGAGCAAGCAAATCTGTGAGTAGAATAGGTGTGTAACTTACTGGTGATACTTTGTTATACAACTTTAAAAAGTTCTGAAGTAATATCTCAATTTTGACAACACAAGCAGGATGCAAGCTCTGAACTTTACCAGTTTCCCTATTCGTCCTATGATTTCCCTCTGCCTCTGAGCAAGAGGCTGTGAGGAGGAGGAGTGGAGAACGTGGCCGCATGGTTCCCGGTGACGGTACAGAGTACAGGCATGGTACTTGCTGCCTTAATGGGAGGATGACGGCTTTGCCAAATACCCAGGTGAGGTTAGCAGAGGTCAGCACACAGTGAGTGATACGCTCACTGCTGCAGCCACAGACCCCTGCTGCTCGTAATCTATCACAAGAAATAAAGTTTTGTGTGTAGATGAGGATAAAACCGAAAGCTGCCTGCTCTTTTTCTTGCTGTCACATCATTAAACTTTTATTTAGAAACCAGCCTGCTGTGCCAACATCTTCGCTCATGTGAAATGAAGTGGTCAGCCAGTATTTAATGATTTTGCCCTTTTATCTGGGAAAAACAAACAAATGAAAACTGTCAGCAACAGCTACCTTACACTTACTGTGCAGTGGGCTGTGCAACAAGAGCCATCAGCGCTGAGATAGATAGACAGCAAAGCTTCCTTTTTACTGAGGAAATGCAAGCTGCCTAACTGTCTAATCGAGTTTCTAAATCACTTCGTGATGGTTAGCTATGTGTGTTTCCTCTAAATGACAGGAAAACCACTATATGTCAAAATATAACCTTTCCAGCAGAACAGCTTGCATGCTCGGTTACCCCACGGGTCTGTAGTGAAAAGTACTATTTGCCCTTGGCTAAGGAAATGGATCTGCTTTGTGGTCCTTTTTTGTCCACAGGAGTGGATTGGTACCGATCAAAGGAATTTAATTAGCATAATAAGATGTCTCTCTTCAGCTCTCAAAATGTCATTTTGTCTCGGTTTGAACATCTGGTCTGGTGCTCTGTAGGCCAACCCCAAAGCACTCTCTGGTTTGAGTACCCAAGTGCTGCCCCCTGTAATTGCTCCCTCATTACTTTTCTTGATCATAAGCTGTAACAATACAGAAATTTCAGTGTTAGCGTATGTGTGGCCACGGCTTGTTATACGAGCAGTAACAGGATGCTAGAGGCCACCTTTCTTTACCTTGTGTTTTGCACATGGACTCATCTGACCTGAGCCGGTATCTTTACAGCTCTGTGTTTCCACGAATGGGACTGTGAGGATGGAAAAGTGAGTCCCCTTCCATATGGTATCTGTGCCAGTGACAGCAAGGATAGATGTACTAAATCCTAAAAGGAATGATGGTGTGCCTGGAAAAACATCAGGCCAACCACCTATATGGGGAGTATGTGGCTACATCTAGCTTATCGGATGAAAACCACCTCAGAGTTCCCAGCTTCAGGACCTCACTTTACTGTCATCCTAATCCCTCCTGGGACAAGACCTGAGCCTGCCCTCGTGCCCCTTCCTCCCCTCCTCCTTTCCTTCTTGTCCCATACCCACTCTTTGGTGGAAAGGAAACCCAGACGCAGGCCGGACTGGAGCCGCAGCGCGCTCCAGCAGCAATCCAGCGTAGACAACAGGGATGCGGGTTGTACATCAGCAGGTGAACCTAGATGTAGTTTGTGTGTGTTGGAGCTCTTTTCTAAATCACCAGGAAAAGAAATATAAGGTAAAGCCATAATTACATATGAGGAATTCAGGGAGATGCTGGCTTCTGTGTCAGCAAGAGCTCCTGCAGGAGAAGACCACACAGCTTGCACTAGAACATGGTTTTGTGCTTTTTGTTTATTTGCATGCTGTTCCTAGAAATATTTGGGAAAAATCACCTACTTATTCAATCCAGTTTTCATGTAGGTTCCCAAGCCTAATTTTTCCTAACAGTTCAGTGCCTTTGACAGACTCTTCCCAGCCAGTGGGAAATGCCAAGCCTGGGATTTCCTGGCATCTAAGGGCAGCCTTTAGACCAGCAGTTATGAACCTCAGTCTCTCTTTACCAGCCCCCTTTCTGTCTGCAGGGGACACATAATACTCCTGGGATAGAAAAGTATCATTATAAAGATAAACATAGTAAAGATGGAACAGTTCTGGGTCAGTGACGCACAGCGGTGCATTAGAAGTGCCTGAGCAAAGTATGTGCACATCACTGTACACGGACTCTCGGTTGCTCTTTGCAGGATGTACACGCTCTTTCACGTGGATCCAGACAATTTGGTAGATTTTTGGACAACTTTTTAAGGACATGTGATATGCATAAGATGTGTGATGATAATCAAGAGACTGCGTAGACTCTCCTATGCATATTCTGTTTATGACCATCCCTGCAGGACCATTTTGGAAGCAAGCAGTGTAATAAAAATGACTGTAATGGGGCATCCAGCAGAGAGTATGGCTCATGTTGAGAAAAAGCCTGCTGTGTGGCTAGATGGCTAAGTCAGATATTTACTTATAAGATCTAAGAAAAGGACCAACGGAAAAGATCAAAACATGACAGAGTCAGAAGCATAACAATACAACAGCACAGTGAAAAAGATGCACTTTCATTCTATTTGCAACATTCCCAGAAAAAAGGTAGAAGGAAACTGCTACTGTTAGTCTGCAGCTAAAAATAATTTCATATTTAATCCAAACCCAAAGAGGTCCAGTTCACAGTACCTGTCAGACCCAGATATAAGCAACGGTCCTGAGCAGTCCACACACACCAGCTCCTTTCCCCTTCAGAAGGGGGATCGTAAGGTTATTTGTATTGCAAAGCTTTAGTTTCCAATTATTTGTCAAACCTGGGAGGACAGTTTTCCATACAGATGAAGAAGGGAGTGAGGCTCCACCAAAGGGTTAAGTCCAGTGTTAAGGGTCCTGGTCTATATTGGCTCTGAATAAGCCATTGACTACAGAGTAATTTTAGGGGCCTGGTTAATTTATTCAAGTGCTTGAGGCTTGTTGGCATGTGTAAATAATTACTGGTTCTTCTTCTGTGCCTATGTACCCTCCCACCGATGCCAACCTATGAGTAACATGTTTTGAATTAAGAAGTGTTTGAGGACAAATAATTTTGTAGCACTGATATTCCCAGGAGTCCCCAGATCCACGAATTATCTGCAATCTTGCTGAGGGTGCACCCTGTCCCATCATCCTTGTTATTAAAGAAGATGTTATATAGCACTGGTCCCAGTATCAGCCCCTGTGGTGCATCACTAGTGACAGGCCTCCAGCTGGGCTGGAGAGGCTGAAAGAGTTGGGCATGTTCAGCCTGGAGAAGGCTCAGGGGGCACCTCATCAGTGCATAAAAATATACAGAGAGGGGCAGGAAAACAAAATTCTACAGATAGACATATGATCTCAAAATGCGCTCACTCACTGCAGTACTAGCAGGGAACTGTGAACAAGATTTTAGTATGTGTATTCTCTACAAAGGCCAAAATACACAAACTTAATCATCAAAGGATGCAATAAAACAACAGGGACATTGTATGCGTTTCACTGTGAGAAGAATTTTTAGCGTTCAGGGACTGATTGTACAAATTACATTAAAATTAATCGGAATTGCAAAACTGAGTTTTCTACGTGAGATACTTATCCTCTCCGTAAAATTTTAAAGAGTCTTTATTACTCCCAGGTAAAAAATAAATAGCTTATACTTCTTTGGTGTGTTTCTGTGTTGAGTTATACTAATATAAGAATAATTGTATTCTTTTGTGTCAGTCTGTTGATCTTTAGAGAGCCCCCTGAAGCAGTGCTGCTTGTGTGGGTAGAGGATCTAAAAGCGTGAGATAAGAAGCTGACTCCTTTCATTTCAGTTAGCATGAGAGCTGTAGGAATCTATCACCATTTCTTCTCTCCTTTTCTTTTTTTCCTTTTCCTTTTAATTTTCTTTTTCCCTCTTCCTCTTCCTCTTCTGCTTCCTCTTCCTCTTCCTTCTTTTTCTTTTCCTACAGAGCTCTAAGTGTGCATTCTTTCCATGGGAAAGATTTTAATATGAAGACTCAGCCCCCATCCCATAGTTCCTGGCTACCTAGAACTGCATTCTGTGTTTGGAGGACTGAGCCCCAAAGCAGACACAATATTGCAGTGGATGATAATGACAGAAGTGTGGGAAGACTTAGAAGGGGAAGAGCATTATGTGTTCAAATCCCTCAGGCTGTTTTGAAAATTGTACCCATGATTATCAGTGAATGTCACTGACTTATATTCTTGCTTACTAGGACATTCCTTATAAATACTATACCAGGCATAGCAATAACAGTTGCAGGCACTTTCCAGTTAAAATAAGGACAAATGTCAACCAATATTAAAAACTTGCTAATTAAGGCTTCGGATCTCATTTTAAAAAATGCAGGCTTTTGTGAATCTCCTCTCTCTCCAAGTCAGAGAGCAGTTTGCCTGGATGAAATGTAGCAAATTTGGAAAGGCCAACTTTTCATTTGGATGCTAATCAGGAATTCTGATTTTCTAGAAGGGGACCTGACTAATAAAGCTATAACTTTCCTCCCCCTTGGATATAGATTAGATGACTAGATACAGATATTTCTGATGGACATATATCAGTATTTAGATGAGTTTAGATTTAGATTTTTATTACTCTGCCATAATGGGACATCTTCAAATCTTTGGCATTTGTGACAATTATTGACAAATATGGCAGTACATAAATGGATGGAAAGTTAATGTTTTTACTGCAGACACTCCTAGAAATCTTAATCATGGATCATCACCCTGTTATGCTAGATGCTGAAGAGCTGCAGGACAAATAGCAATATTCACTGGTGAATGATGCAAATCACATCCCTTTTTTTAAAAAGCCCCACAAACATAAACATAATGAAATTCCACCTCCCTGCATAGTCCTCATATGCTTCTTTTTACCTCAAATCATCTCCTCAGTAGTTAGGGGATAATAAAAACAAACATCCTGGAGACAATAAACCTATACCGTCCAGTTCCTTGTGATATGCTGCCAGAGTAATGATCGGGTTAAACTTCCATAATATTTTCTGGGTCATTCGGAGCAGTGAATCTGAATGCCATAAATCCATATTATGAGCATTACTGTCTCATAGAGTGCATTCATTGCCTTGTGGATTGTATCATAAAAAGACGATTTTCAAAAGGTCGTTGGTATCTGACACCTAATTAGGGATTGTTCTCAAACTCTTTTGCTATTCCAAAATTGAAAGTGGTCGCAAATGGAATTGCCTGTGGGATAGAGAGTTTGTTGGTATTAAAAATTTTTCCAGCTTGAAAAAAAAAAATCACTAAAAAACTATTCCATAATCATCATAACATTTGACTGAAAATAATCTAGTCACAGGATTCTATTACATCTCAGACAAAACCCTTTCTGCTTTGAAATGTTATTTTTTTGTAAATATATAAGCAGTTGATCAATCATTGAAAATAAAAGATTTCAGCATTGCCTGTTGTTTGTAGGCTCAGAGAACACTGCCTTTCAATTAGAAGAACTTTTTCACCAGAATAGGATATTTTTTGCTCACCTTTCCCCCTCTCTAATTGATATTAAATACTATGTTAATTTTTATTTTTAATCAGTTCACGCTGGGCTGCCGTATCCAGTTCTGTATAGCTACTACAGCTGTGCCATCTTGTGGTCTGCACAAAGCTTGTAATATTTTGTAGCTTGGAAATCGATCAGAAGTGTAGAAACTTGTCATCAGCCACAGCCAAGGCAGACAAATGAAATGGCACCCTCCTAAGCAACAGCCCAAGCACTCTGTTAAGCAGAGGATGCTTCACAGATGGATACCTGCCCAAACCGAAATTTCAGGTCAGCAGGCTCCTGGCTTGGTGGTCAGGGAGAGCAAGGGCTGTCACTGTGATAATGTCCAGAGGTCTTCTCACCTTCAAAATGCACACATGTCCTACCTGGAGTCTCAACAGCAAAAGTGTATGTTAGCTTTTCTGTAAGGTCCTGCATTTTTTTCCAAAGCAGAGGATTTATAACCAATCCTCTGCTATTGCAGTCTAGCTTAGGCTCTGGATCTGAATGTTGGTTGAAGTTGCTTATTGTGGGCTTGTTCCTCTTCTTGTTGCCTTCCTTTGTTTTAGGAGCAGCAGCAGATGGGTCTATAGGGGCTAGACAGAGTTGATTCCAGTTTCATTTAGAACTCCAGAACAAAGAAATTGCTTTTTGTGATGCAGGACTGGCCTTTTTATCCCACTGTTAATAACCTGTGCTTAGATAGCAGTTTATTCTGTTGAGAGAAGAGGTGGTTTTACTTACTGCCATGCAATTTGGTATCCCTTGGGCTTCTGTATGTCCAGCTGCAAATTAGAAATGCCTTACAGCTTCTTTTTCCTGCTGTAGGATGGCAATGTTCAAAGTGGCCCTTCCGTATGCTGATTAGGTGCTGTCCTAAAATTGCATACGCTTTTATTTGCCTCTTCTGGGAGACAACCACCTTCCTGATAGTTAAAAATATTTTCCTATTTTCCAGTCTAAACATATTCATGGCCAGTTTATTCTCATGTATTATTGTGTCAGCTAAAAAGTCCTTTTCCTTCCCTGAGGTTTGGCCTTGATAGCTTTACAGAGAATAATTGCTTTCTCTTTCAGCCTTGGTTTTGCTAGATAAACTAAACTAAACTAAACTCTTTAGTGTTCCTCTCATTAACAGTCAGTTCCCTTGTCACGTCTGCTTCCTCTGCACTGGCTCATGTTTGCTCCTCTTTTTCAAAGCAAGGGACAAGGATTTTATGCCATCTCCCAGAAGTAGCTCACAAGGAAAATGGCATTTTATGTTTCTTTGCTAGAAGAAGCTCAAACAATACTTTCTAGGTGTCTTTGCTTCTTTGAAAATGGATCTTTGGTCCATCATCTCCCCAGAAGATGAACTCTAGTCTGTAACACAAATCTTATTGTAGATCCAAATGGCATGTCCTTACAATATATTTGATGGAAGCTCATTGCACTGCTGTGACTCTGTGCCCCAAAGTCCTCTAGTTCCTCCTGAATGATATCACAGTCTTCTGCTTTGTCACATCTGCAATTTCAATTAAGAATAACATTTTAAGGTTAAGAACGAAAGTTCTCTCTGTGTTCATTATTTGCTTCCGACCAATACAGGAACCTATTTTCTTTACCAGCTGAAAGATGTCCTGGCAGTGCTATCAATTGGACTTGAGTCCAGAAGGTTTTGTGGCGTTGGTGTTGCTGTGTGTTTGTGTGGCTCTGTGGAGCTCTTCTGAAACTGTCCATGCTTTAGGAAAGTGGGAGGCATTGCCACCCCTGCACTTGCTGGGTAATGAAGCCCTCCCCGGAGCTTGCAGCCCAGGTGAGGATTTCCCCAGGAGGAAGGGAAGGGGCTTGAGATATGGGCTCCCACTGGCTGCTGCAGCTTGGGGTCCAGGGCAGTGTTGCATTCATTTGCTGAGCAGCCCTGGAGCATCTGGTAAAAAAGCCTTAAGAACCTATGGGGTTGGGGGATGAGGAACAGTGTAAGTACTGTCACAGAAGATGACTGAACCCACCACAAATCTTCAAGGACCTCTATGACTAACCTTCCGGCATAGTCATTTTCCTTTCAACAGAATCAGATTTTCATCTGCCCTGTTCCAAACCTCATGCACTTTTACAGTTCTTATATGAGTTCCTTTCTCATTCATCTAACAGATATGATCCCAAGTGGCAGCACATTAAATGTTTCCCTGAAGTTCAGATAGATGAGATCTGCATTTCCTACTCAGACCTGTTAGCACATCAAAGAAGCTTAGTCTGGCATGATCTACCATTGGTAAACACACACTGCCTTTGATCTCATTTTCTATTAACCTCTGTGAGCTAAAATTATAATAGATGTGCAGTGTTTCTAATTAGAAATCAGAGTTCCCACGAGTCTAATTTTTATTTCTACTTTAATGGTTTCCTTTCGTTTCCTTCACGTTTGCTTTTACAGCCATGAGTATCAATATGAGTATAAATAAATATACATACCATGTTCCTGAAAAGCAGGCGATTAACAGCTGGGCTTGCTGAACTCCATTAATCTACAGATCAGGTACGGCACAGGCGACAGCCTGAGGAAATGCTGCGCTCACATCTGCTGCAGACTCCACCAGAGAAGTCAGGGCAGAAGTATCACACGCGAAGGGCCCCGAACTAGGGCTCTCCGTGCCCCGGCTGGGCTGCGTGGCCACAGCCGCGGGCTGCCCTCCGGCCACAGAAGCAAATCCTCTGCCTCCAATGGGCCCCGCTATCCAGTCTCTGACTAGCATGTGGCTTTTAGATTTTTGTTTTAAATAGTCTACTCTGGTCTTAAATCTCAGAGATCTGTTATTTTTCTCTCCTAACCTTTTGCAGTTTTGCTGTAAAAAGCACACAAAACCCAAACTTTTCAGCTTTCAAGCAAAATGACCCAGGCTGCAGGGATGCTCTGGTGTCCTGTCTAAACTCTAATCTGCCATGGGAGCAGCGCTTCTCCTTTAATTTAGATTTTATTTTTTACACAGCAGCCTAATACTGTCTAACCAAAAGCTTTAGGGAATTTTCTCTTGTCTCTCCTAATTAAAGTGCTAGAACAGCATTTTCAGCAGATGTGCCTTCTTCTGGCTCTCAACCAGAGTTGGCTGAATAGAATAATAATATTTGAATAATCATTCCAACTTCCCACATTAAAGCATTTGCTCAGATCTAAACAAGTAAATCATCAAATATGTTTGTGAACAAGGCATTTGACAAAAGTTGTAAAACATTAAAATGACGTTGACAAATACTCAGATCACTCTCCCTTAAAATGCAAAAGGCACAGGAAATTTATGTTACCTTTTTAGAAAATAGAGTTTATAAATCTCTAATTTATATTTTGAAATATAAACATGGTGCTTATATTCATTTTAGCTTGTTATATTTGAATAAAAATCAGAATTGTAATCTGATTAAACAGCATGAAGGTGGTTTAAACAACATAACTACTTTGTTTTATTGGCTTTGTCATTCCTAGCGAGTTTATGAAACGGAACACTTTAGAAATTCTGACCCTTACCTACCAAATAATTGAAATAAGAGATTTAAAGCTGTGGAGAGCTAGTCTCCTAGTCCCATCTGCATGACATTCAGCACTTTTGTTTAGTCTTAGAAAGCTGTGGTGCATGGAAAGAGGTTTACCAGTCACTTCCCATCTTATATTCTTTTCTTTCTCTCCATTTTACATGTAAATCTCTACAATTGAAATATATATATATATATATATAAACAGGTGAGATGAGAGCAGCGGAAAAAAATGCATACATGTACAAACTCCATCTGCACAAAGCACATTGCCCACACTAAGCCTTCCTCAGGGATAAGAATTTGGGAGTTAAGAAGGGTTAGTAGTATTTGATTAAACCACAAAAGCAGTTAACAGGATGATGACATAAGATACCTACTAATGGACTATCAAACAATTTCTACAAATCACAAATTAAAGCAGAGCAAGTGCTTACACTGAGAGCACTCTCCCCGTTGGCCATATGAAGACAAGCATGTGCGCTGTCTGCAGAAGCTGGCACGGTCTATTGGATGCTCCTGTCTCCTTAGTAGCACTGTGTCTTTAACTGGATCATCTTTAATAACTCAAAGCTGTTGACTCCTGATTCTGTTTCTCAAGATAGAAAGTGATGAATTATTAGAAAAGATTACAAGGAAGGAGCTTTAATTCTGGTCAATATAAGAATAAAGACTGTGATGGATGCAATGTACAAAAAATTACAAAAGCACCAGATTTAATCCTTTCCCCATCTGTCTTTACTCAGGACTTGATTTTTCAATGTGAATATTCTTAGGCAATTCCAGTTTCTTGGCTGAGAGGGGATTTAATGTCTGAAACCCTCGCATGGATGAGAAAGTTTGTAGAGATGTATGGCAGCTGTATTTTTGCTCTTTTATTTATCCATTCTTTAATATTCACAGGATCCCAGCTGATGTCTCTTTTATATATAGCAGACAAGATCCTCAGAGCCCCAGGGCTTTGGTCCAGAGGAGTCTCTCCCTTCAGCTGCCTCTGCAGTCCTGTTATCCCCAAGCCAGCTTCCTTCCCACAAACCTTCTTGCTTCATACTGTGCAAAGCATTTATGGACCATCCTGGTCCTGACCATCCTGCCTACCAGCTCAGCAGGCATATGTGGAAAACAGGAGTCTGCCTGGGAGGTGGCACACACCCCAGGAACATCTGCACTGAATTTAAGGGTAGTCCATGGATGAGTTATTTAAACTATCCTTTTACGTTTTTTAGTGCACAGTAAAACTGTCTGCGCTGTCCTCCTTGGTTCTTGCATGTGGCAATAAAACGGCCATTTGAGGCAGAGTCCTTAACTCTCAGCTTAGCCTTAACTATTGCCCCTTTGCGCTTTATGTTGTCGACAATGAGGAATGTACAGGCAGTTGAAAAGCAAGCATAAGTACTTATCAGATGGATCTCACTGGAAAGGAAGCAAGTAATATTTAAGACATTTTTAAGACACTAAAGCAGCCCTTAGTAAAAGAACACCACCGCTGTCCGTGGGAGCCTGGGAATAACTCCTCTGCTAACTCTGGACTATCTAAAGTAAGGGCAAAGATGCGTCTGCAGAAGATTAAAACCCTGGGCTTGCTGGAGAAGCTGTGGCCAGGTCTTATGCATCTCACAGCGCTGGTGAGGTGCCGGTGCTGCAAAGAGGGTATGCACTCTCTCCTCCCAAGGACAACGTGTTTTATTTGCTACGCAGGTGACACGTGCACAGAATGTCTCCTCTCTGTAACCCCCGTGTACTTCAGCCGCTACTTCTTCCAGTGTCCTCCTTCAGTAGGAAAGCCACGCTGTCTGCAGCACCTGTACTCTGTCTAATCGTATCTTCTCACCAAAGGTCAGGTTTCCCTACGTGTGTTTGGTAATAAATGCCCGCAGTCTCTGGCAAATAAGCCTTGATTCTTGTGTTGGTATTTGGTTTACATTTGTTTCTTTCCTGTCCTTCAGAACAGATACTGGGCCTGAATCTACCAAAACCAGCCTGGCAAATATCTGTCAGTGGCTACCTCTGACAGTATCCCACCCAGAAATCTTTTGCTTTGACTCCCTTTGGCCCCGCTGTGTCCTGCCTGTACCTATAGCTGAGCATTATTTCTTAGCTCTTTTCCCTGTCTTCGAGGAAATGGACGTCCAGCTAAAGCAAATCTCCATCCACTTCATTTGTAAGAGCAGACAAGGAAATTACACAACAGGTCTGCAATGTGACTCCATCCTCTAATTCCACATTACCCTAAAGAGAACCAATTAATTTTTTTCACCAAGTATAAGTACATCTGTTCTTTGGAAAGCTTTTTCCTGTTAATTGAGATACTGTCTGCATACTTTGCAAATTCAAGCCTTATTCTTCCCTCCTAATTTTTTTAGTTAAGCTTCTTTTCCTAATCTACCCATTTCTCTCTGATCGCCTCTTAAAAAGCAGAACAGCCTCATTTAGTTAGCACTCATTTCAAACATAAAAAAACTAGATTTAAAGCTGGGTTGTACTGTAGATTTACAGCATTTACTGGTATAGTTTGGTATCAATATTTATCCCTTAGACAATTTTCCAACTATAAAAAGCCATATACAGAGAGCTGTAATGTTTGTGTTGTAATACACGTTTGTACTGGCAGATGGAGTATGAGACTCATACTGAGAAAAAGTGGTGGTGGTACAAGTGTCTCTCTTCACTTATGTAATTGAGTTTCAGGTGAACAGAGTATATAAAACAAAGGATAAAATTAAAAAGGTAAGAAATTTACTGTAGGAAAATTTCTCCTGTGGAAAATGAAGCTTCAATTAAAACTGAACCATCTGAAAAATACATTGCTTTTCATGAAATTCTATGATGAAAACAACTGAAAAGCATTTTAACAATGTCAGTGTGATTAATTTTGATCCTTTTCAGAATAAATTGTTGTGTTTGAAACTCAAAGCTCTTTACTAGTTAATTATCATAGGGTAATGCATTTCACATTTCCTGAAACAGCATCTCCTTCAGAGACTTGTGTTTTAAGAAACTATAAAAAGTTAATTTTGTTCCCATTCAGAACAGCAAAACTTTCAGAGTCAGAATTTTCCTATAAAATCTGATTGCTGAGCAGCTGAAAATAATTGGAATGATGTTATAGCAAAAGCAATTTGTGAGTCTCAGTGGAGACAATAATAAACTTTAGAAATTAATTCTCAAGCTGGGGAATTAGCAGCCACATTTTTCCATCACTTCTGCCAATGTAAAATCTAGGCAAGGTAATATTAATGTTTTTTGTTCTCGGTATTTCCAGAAAAGGCCAAGTGCTCTTGGTCTCTCATTCTCTTGCTGATGTAAATTTAATATTGATGTTAATCTAGATCTGTACTGTTGTAAGTGATGACTGATCCTGACTATGCTGTCTTAATTTTAATGCTGGGGACCTTCAGGACATCTCGCAGAAATGTGCTGGTCTAAGATGATAAGTATCCACCACTGGAATACATCCCTGGGACATACATCAGGGCCAGTTATTTCATTGTTAATCTTACAACCCACAAGTCACTTCTGTCTGTTGCATTTGGTGCCAGTTAAAACTTCCGCACCTGGAAATCTGCTGATTCTGGGAACTTTACTAACAGGTCATGAGGCAGAGTGAAATACTGGCTAGTTCTGTGCTGTGTACATTGTAACAAATGAAGTTAAAGCTTTGCTTTGTTTCCAAAATAAGCAAATTCAAGCAAACCTGCAGAGAAGGGTACGATCAGTCACTGATGGTACTTGCACAAATTTCAGTTGGGTTAGCAGATCTCCATTTACATTACAGCCATAGGGCTACACAATTACCTTTATCAAGATAGTAACTGATTGTTCATTATTATATATTATATAGCCTTTACTAGTGTTATTGGGAACTTCATTGCTGTGATAATGTTTTCCTATTGCTCTGCTCACATCACCTCACCATCCTTTGTTAAATCCATGCCAACACAACCCTCCTCTCTTCTCCACAGAAGTTTCAAATTGCTTTTGTCTGGGTACCATGGCTCTGCTCTGCTTCATTCCCCCCACAACTTTTCTACCATTATTCCTGTTAATATCCACCTGGATCAATACAGTTATTTGGAATGAAACAGTGGAGCTTGCGTGCTCTTTCCAGCAGAAGAGGTTTTGCACCTGGGTAGTGTGTAACAGCCTTTGATTCTCCCTCTTCTTGGAGACTTTCTCTCTCCTTCACTCAGTGACCCATTCCTTCTGCTCACTTTACTGAGTAACTCACATGAAAAAAACCAACAGTATAATGGAGAGTACTGCTTAGTGAGAGTTTCCCAAGATGGCCTAATTATTTGGCAGCTGTACTGGTTTCAGCCAGGCTTATGGGTCTAAATGAAGGTCTTTGCTTTGGTTTTGTACTTCAGAAATAGCAACCAGAGGTGTCCTTGGTGCTAATGAAGTGGCTTCCACAAATAAACTCTTTCTTCTCCTTCCTCCGCTTCCTTCTCTCTTCCTTTCCCAGGTTCCACTGGCAAGTCCTTTATGTAACTATAACATCTATATGAATCTCATTAGTACTAATTAACATCTCCGTATTTAGTTTGAAGGATGAAAGTGGTTCTTGATGACAGAAGGAAGAGAATACAAGGAAGGCTCATTACATCCAGAAGATGGGGTCTGAGGTTGGGGCTGGGAGAATGTCTACAGCCAGATACAAGATGTGCTGTACAAGCTAGTTTGGAAAAGCCAGCTTCAGAACTAGAAGGATGGCACTCCAATTCATTAGCAAAATCCCTTACAGTTAAGCTGCTGCATTTCTGAAACATGAGTTCAGCAAAGTGTGACTTTGGCAGCTGTTGAATCTTAAAAGAAAAGAATAAAAGAACTTATATTTCCTTGTGGTACAGATAATTTTGCCATCAAAGCAGGCAAGACATTTTTACTCCTCTCTTTCCTTTGCCTTTGTGTGTATATTGCAGGAACTAGAGTTTATAGACTCTCAAACTGTCTGTAAACACTGAAAAAAATCAATTGTATGGTTTGGCAGAGGTTCTGAGAAAAAAGCAGTAGTGGAAAGGCATTTGATGCACATTTGTTGGCATAGCAGTAAATATGAACAAAACTATGCATGGAAACATCTGTGAGCAGGGAAACAGCATCAAGACACTCTATTTCACTTAGAATTTCGTACTTAGTGGCAAAAATACAGAAAACTTCATTTTCTCCCTTACTGAGGATATGATAAGGGTTTAGGCGTCCCCACCATTTGGCACTACTGTAAGGCCTGTTCTGCCCATCATTCTTGGCTGAGCAGTTCCTGAAGTCTCTCATGTTCATCAGCCATAAATCCTGGTCTCTCATAGGCTACAGCTGGACTTAGAAATGCTTACAAACCCCTTGCTGAGTATTCTGAGTATTTCTCAAAGCCTACTCTCCTGTCTTTTTCTCAATGGCTTGCCTTTCCAGTGTCCTTTATCACAAAGAATAAGGCTTAGTAATTCATTTTTGGCAAGCAGTAAAGAGAACATTCCAGGTGCTGAATAACCTGAACTAATCAAATTATTTTAAACAAAAATGGCAACAGAATCTAAATGAAACACAAGCATGTCTTTTATTGGATGGGCTGTATTTCCACTGCTCTTTCTCTCAGGCTCTCCAGCTCTGAGTATTCCTATTTTCTTTTTCTTCATTCCCCAGCCCTAAGGCTGGCTGTATAAAGCTATACAGCCTATACAAAGCTATAATTCTGCTAAAATATAGCTACTTAGAATGGGTAAACTTTCTAAAAAGTGTCTAGAGATGGGCGAGAGACTAAGGGTTTGTTTCAAGGTCTCATTCATGGTTGTCTCTGCTCACCATGGCCAAAATCTCTCTTGGATAATGCAATTATAGCTGCTAATTCCTGGGGGCTTTTCCCAAGGGGGAACCTGGCCTAATTCAGGGAGTGATTAAGCTCCAGAGAGAGAAGTGTGAGTGTGTCTCCATCAGCTGCAGTGTATGCATCCAATTGCATGCCTGAAACTGGCTCAGAGTTGGTCATACGGAAGTCACTGTAATTGGTGAAATTTACTCTTCTTTCTATGTAGTTAAAAGTATTTTCCACTCTTCCCTCTCCCATACGGAAATCACAAAGGATAGTTTTTCAGTCTCAGAAGACTCCATGTTGCTGGGCTGTGGGAGATCCATAGAGGACGAGTCCTTGACAGGATCCTGGGCTCATACTGTATACAATACAGCTAAAACCAACACTTTATAAAGTGACTAATAATATGCTCTCTGGGAAAATATGATTGGCATGCTGATATTCTGTACATTAGGTGAGGACAGACAGAATAAGTTATTGCGGGATATAACACCTCTAGCAATTAGATTCACTCTGAGCCTCTCCTAAGAGGTACATGGCATCTCTAGATAAACTGACTTAATATTTTCAAATTAATCTTACCACATGCTGAAGAGAGGCTGTCATGAGACCTACAAAGGAGATGGCCTTCAAATTTATATTTTGATTCTTGTCCAATTGCTAAACAAGTGATTTTTCAGGAGCTGGTCTGTGTTGGCTAGCTGATAAAAGCTCAGGAAGTAAAAATAGAGGAATAATTTCCTGTTTTATTTTTAACCTTTATTGTTACTTAGTTAATATCTTAATGATGATACAACGTAATATAATCCTTGTTTTCTTTATTTTAGGTTACAAAGTTAGGCTGCAAAGTGATGTCTGAAGTAAGCACTGGGAATAATCCCTTTACAATTGCTCCCCTTTTCTAGAGCTGCACGAGCAGTACAGGCTGCTAAAGCAGCCTTGCAGCCTCCAGCCAAGATTGACAAGAAAAGTTAACTCCATATCTCGAGGCGTATATAGAACCATAGAATTATTAAGTTTGGAAA
>VZTL01021084.1:0-13392 GCA_013400535.1 Scopus umbretta
CCAAAGCACTCTATGATTCTATGTAGGGTGTTTTGCCATGGTTTTTTTAAGTGAATGAATATGGACTCTTTCCTGTCTATGAATAAATAGGCACATCTTATTTGGCCAGAGTTTTTCCTTTCCTAATTTGACATCTAGAAGTTGCTCTTAATCTATTTCCAACAAAGAAGAGAGTTTTGAAAGGCAGAAAATATCCCACTATTACCTGGTGTGCATTTCCCCAGACATCAGCTCTTACTTAAATGAGAGCTGGACCTCTAACTTTGGATAACATTGTCGTGTTGCCACCCTGGGCTCATTTTATTAAGGTAACACAAAAGCTGAGGGCTATTGCCTGACACTGCAGATGTTGACTTTGATACATACAATGTTTGCTAACTAGGGGCTTCAGCCCAAGAAGAGTCCTGCTTGTGAATCAGATGTTGGCCATTAAATGATCTGATGGAAACTTCTTCGCTAGTCTTTCTCTTTTCCAGCTGAGGAGCTATCGCAGGCCAACCCTTTCTGCAAAACAGGGACTCTTAGAAATACAGATCCCAACCAATGCAAGATGTACGTCTCCACTGGATACAGTCACAATTTGTTCTAGCTGAGAGTGTTCCCCAACGGTGCACAGCAGATCCCCTGTAGCAGGGGGTATTTTGATGGCCTCAGGCAAATATATATCTCTGGGTAAGTAGGTGAATATTCCTGTGTGCAGATGTGCATAGGATAAGGTTTCTGTATGTCCATAACTATAAATATTTGACTTTCCATTTTGTAGCATGCTTTTTGGTTTTGATGTCTGAGTCAAAGGCGATGGAGATCACCTTGGCCATAGGAATTTGCAGGGGAAGAGGTTACAGTACCTTAAAATGCTCTGCTTTTTATTTACAGCATAATACAACTGCAGGAGGAAACCAGAAGCTCCAGCTCTGACTGGGGGTGTGTTGCAGGTAGGGAAAACGGTGCCTTCAGGGATGGGCTGCTCTGTATGGAGCATCTCAAAATTCCTAAGCTAAATCTCACCTCTGCTGGTAAAATATGGGGAAGGGGGAGACAGGGAGGGAAAAGTGCACCACACCTTTTTGTACAGACAACTTTTTTTTTTTTTTCTGGGGTAACTATCATATTGCTTCCCACCAAATATAATGGCATTCAGCATAAATTTGCATGTTACACTGTGACATGCAGATATCAGGCCTCCAGGTTTGGTTTCCACCGTGAACACTGTGACACCAGCAGCCAATATTTGCATTTTAATTAGAATTAGTTGCACGTGCTTTCTTCCAAATCTCCTTAGATCTAAGAAACACAAAATAACAGTTGTGGCTATGCAAAGTATGTAAGGAAAGAAAGTACAAATGTACATGATGGAGCTTCCCTTATCAGGAGAGCAGCACTGGCAGATGCATCCTTCTGGGACCTGCCAGATCGGGGAATGGCAGAAATGATGACGTACGCTGAACGAAGGAGATAAGGCAAGGAATAATTCCCCATTGCCTCCTGCTGCTTCGGGCCTCCTATCTACACTATCGCAGCCCCTCGGTCTGTGTACACTGAGCATTTGGCGGCCCGTCACAACAATGCCCGTGCAGTGTATCAGCAGCACGACAAAATGTCCTGGGTTCATTGCTCTGAATCTGCTCAGCTCAACCGTTCTGAAAGGCATGAGTCGGAGCTGGCTGATCCTCTTTTATTGGTCCCCAAAGAGCAACATAATTCCCTGAGCAAAGGGACAACTGGAATTAGTACGGGTGGATGTTGTTGAGTGGCTGTACCTCCAGTATCTGCCCAGAAAAGTGCCCTAGAGAGAATCTAAGGGCATAAAACAAATTAATCAAATCACACCCTACTCTAACTCCATGGGAAAAAAAAGATGACCTACTGTAGCCACTGGATTTGTATATATAGCAATTACATCTATGTACTGGACGTGTCCATACATTTCGCCACCTCCACGTTTTAAAAGACAATTAATTTTATTGTGGCTCAGGCAATAAACTTGCTTCTTTCATAACACGGTACTCTGCTGAAGGGTGTGTGCCCATTCAGAAACGCCTCTTTACAACCTCAGGCTTTTTTTTTTTTTTTGCTGATGCAAATCACACATTTAAGGCGTAGTACAGCAGCTCCCCAGTCTCCTCGTGGGCATGGGGGAGTGCTCCGGTTGCACAGCTGAATGCAAACCACAACTCGCGGCATGCCTGTTCAAGCATAGGAAACGTACAGCAGGTTGTAAATTCAAAGCTGATGAAATCTGTGTGAGGTGTTAAATGTTCAAACAGTAAAACACATTTTAGCTTTGAATTTTCTTCAGTATCACTCTAGAGACCACCTCGGAGCTGTATTCCGGTTTCTGGTAGCGGACTGCTGGGGAGGAGAAGGGGGAAGCACAGCTATTATGGAGGGAAATATATTAATGCTATTGATGACGCAAGCAGAAATCCCTCAGACACAGTGATGGAAAGGGGGGTAGGGAACATCTGAAAGTAGCTTCCTGGGATGCTGTTACTGTCTGCACGCTTTCATGCTGCTGTACCACTGATTATATAGCCACGTAGTTTGTGAGGATCCCAGAAAAGCGGCTGTTTCCAAGCAGCATGAGCATACAGGTCACCTTTGTTAAGTTTCAGAGTAAACACCACACAGGGACAAAGTCATCAGTTCACAATGCTCAAAGAATAGTGAAAAAGATTACTTTTAGGCTCTGCAATGATTTCAGAAAGGTGAAAATGAATCTCTACCTCGACCCGGCTGTGTGCTGTAAACTGACACTGTTAACAATGCGCTTTTACTCCTGGCGTTGCTGCAGCTGAGACCCCTCCACAGCTCCCTGCGTCTGATGTCTGCACTCAGGTCCGTGTGGGAGAGCAGTCACCACCTCAGCAAAATGAGATGGCTCTCCTGGGCACGCCAGCGGGGAGTGAGCCTTGCGCTTTTACAGGCATTGTAGATTTGGTGATGGCCCTGAGCAGAAGCAAGAAGAGGATCTCTGCCTTGTTTCCAGTGACATATTTCACCTCATGGCTTGAAAACCCTCCATCCATCCTTCCTCAGCACATTTCACAGCAAGCCCCGGTGTGCTCCACATGCAGTGCTGCAGAGGTTGACCAGAAAGTATCCGTCGCCCACAGGTCAGCCTGTCTCAGGACACCAGTGAGTGGAAGAGGCCGAGCCCGGTGTTGAGGGCAAGGCACACAAGTAGAAAAAGCCCTTCTGTGGTTATTGACGGTGGGGGTCTGTCCTCATGTCAGCACCACCCTACAAAGAGCTGTACAGAGTGGCTTGAAGGCACCTGCACAGGTGCTTTCAACCATCAGGTCTCCAGCGGTGATGGTTGAAGCCAACAAGTTTTGTTGCACAACAGGAAGAGCTATCTCCACAGCTGACTGCTGAGACTGGGGTGATGCGTGGCAACTTTGTCTCCTGTAGTAACCTGCTTACTGTAATCATCTGTCCATAGCGTGACTTCTTCAGTCTGACCTGACACCCCTCACTCCTTGTTCGTCACACTGCCGTTGTCTTGGCTTGTGCTCATGCACCGTGAGGCATCTACGTGAATGCTGCTGCTTAAGCAGGTTTGCTTCTAATTCAGGCCATAAAAGCTATGTATGGGGCTCAAATCTTAGGCTGATGCTGACCTCCAGAAATATTAGGCTAAAACCATGCTTTTCTGTGCTATCACTGAGACATAAACTTAGAGCCTGGCAAGATTTTATGTGTGTGTGTGCGCGTGCTGACAAAATGGCATTGGTACTAACTGAAAATCAAAGGAAATGGTCCCAGAGTAACAAGGAACCAGAAAAAAAAAAAAGAGAGAGAGATACAGATTTTGATCACAAAATAAAACTTTAATTTTTATAAAGCCCTGAATGAGACACGGGAAGGGCAAATATTTGTTCTGCTGCTGACCTTCTCAGGCAAATAGCGCGCCAGGCCCTGTGGGGCTGGAGGCATCGCACTGCAGAGAAGTGAGAAATCACCGAAAGCGAGAGAGGACTATAGAGAAGCAGATGATTACTCAGGGGAGCCATAATGAATTCCCCAAATTCCAGCACAGTGAGAAGCCCTTACCTGGATGAATGTGCCCAAATAACCCCCTTGGATTTTGAGAGTAAGGTCTGTCAGAAGAAGCCTTTCCCCGCCTGATGCTGGCTGCGGGAGGGGAGGCACCGGCACAGGTCCAGGGCACTGTCGGGAGGAGTGTTGGGCAGCTATGTGATACCAGAGTGCCCCCGAGTCCCCTGCCCCCGGGGTAGCTCTTCCTTATCAAATGGCTTTAAATCTGGAACACAATTATTGAGGGAGCACTTAAACAGCAACTCAGCAGGTAGGGAAGAGCAGCTTTGTTGAAAATCATCAGGCAAATACCTAACTCTTGAAGAATAAGAAGCTCTTTTGCACAACTAACAAAACAATTGCTCTTACTTGGATTCACTATAAACTTTATAAAGCTTAGAATGGAAGCATCCCCCTGGGTTAACAGTTTTTCTTCCAGTAGCAAAATGGGTTTGCAGTTACTCATTGCTGCTGAAGAGAGAGGAATTCATTTCCAGTGTGAGCCTGGAGTTGAAATTCAAACATATTTTCAGCATATGTGTAGTTTTCTGCATTTGAGTGGTCCTACTGTCTCGGCTACAGAATAGTTTTTAGTATTTTTGAGCTGAAAAATTATCTTCTAACAAATTTTGGTAAATTTGCTGTTCCATTGTGCTAAGAAGCTGATCTTGGTGATGTCTGTGCCTCTAAGGGCACGGCACTGCTGTCACAGTGGGGAAAGGCACTCACCTGAGCTGGGCATGGTGTGAAATCAGCCACTTATTTTACCTACGCTCTGAAAAGTGATTTTTTTTTGCTCCCACCTGGAGTGCACAGCTGGGGGGTGACACCAGCCACCAAAGCAGTGGTGGCTCTGATCTCTGCCCATCCTGGAGGTTAGGACAGGTTTAAGATGAAAAGGAGAAAGACTACCCAGGAGAGGACCTACAAATACCAATACCTGGCTGATGGGTTAATGGAGTGTGCATTACTCACGGCTCCTGGTCTCTTCATCACAGCCCTTCTCGTCCTCAGAACACCCCTTAGCTGAGCCAGTGTCTCTGCTGTGGGCAGCTGATCATCTCCATAATGATGCCATTTGTGACTAATCTTCCAGGATTAAAAATGAACTGTAGCTGCTGCGGCTTCCACCTTTGCCGCATAGCAACGAGAGCAGAAAGTCAATTAATTACCTTCTTGCTGGAATCCAGGGGCCCTTTCGTCCTCAGCTCAGCCGAGTGTGTAATGGAAAAGGGAACGAGGCAGGCTGCAGCTGGCCAGCTGGGAATTGCATGGCAAAGTGAAAGATGAGCTCTGGGAAAAGAGGAGAGGGAGGGCACTGGGGGGAAATCCTCATCCTACAGGTTCATTAAAAAAAAGTAAGATGCCACTGATTACACAATTACTAACTTATTTCCCTGCTTTCAGCCCTAGCGATGGTTCTGCAGACACCCTTGTCTCCTTGCAGGGTACCACCTGAGTTCCTGGGGACATGGGGTTATCTACTCTGAACTCTTCCATGCTTTGGAACTGTGTTTTCAAGACATTTCTTTCAGTAATGGTCACTTTTTGGCTGCCATAGCCTCTGACATTGCCCCAGAGAGATGCCACATAGCCGCTGTTTGGTTGCTCTGAGAGCTGGTTTCAAAGATGACTGTTTTACTGCTCTTTTGGGTGGCTTTCTGTGGTGAAGGTTAATGGGAAAATCATTTAAAGACTGAATTTCCTCAGAAAGATTTGACTGATGGGTACAAAAACAACTGGGAAACCATGGGTGATGATCTGAACAGATATTAGGTTTGAGTCAGAGCAAGAGGAGGTGCTACTTCTAGCATCTTGTCTATGACACTGGGACTTAGAAGGTCACCCTCAGCCCTCCCAGATTGGGACTCAGTGAGCAGAGCCCTGTTCTGAGTGAAACTGGAAAAATGAAAGAAAATAAGGAATATTTTAATGTCCATTTATCAGATCTGGCAGCTTCAGCCCCCTCGGTAATTGCCTGTTGATGAGAACAAGTGAATGTTACTTTTGGCCCCTCCAGTTTACCAGTATCACTTAGGTCACCTTGCACAGGTTAGGAGCGGGGACATCATGAGTGACACCTCCTGTGGTGGAAAAGAAGTGACAGTGGAAGGGGGAGGATGAACTGGGATGTGCACGAGCCTCCCGCAGGGCTAATGGTTGAGCCAGGCAGAGAGAGCCACTGGGTGAGGAGGGGATCCCTGCGGAGGGCTCTGTTGGGATGGCAGCCAGCAAGGTGTTAGAGGGAACATCAGAGGGAAATTCGGCATTAGGTTACCAGAAAGGTATCTTGGTTTGTAGAAACGTTAAACCTAGACACACCATGGAAAGTGAGACCCTCTAGTTTAACTTTACCTCCGGGAACTTCTGTTCCATTACCAGCTGGGATGTGAGCTGAACCAGGCTGAAACTATTTATCCAGAGTGACAAAGCTTCAGTTACTGAAATGGGAACAAGAAAGTTTAATCTTTGCTTTCCTGCACAAGCTGGTAAAGTCTGGGATGCCAGATGGCCCCGTCCCCATCAGGGATTCATACCACGTAGAGGAGTTTTTGGCAAAACAAAGCCTCCAGCTTTATCAGCCACAGACCTCTGACATGGCAAGAAGGATGTTAGCTCCTCCTGAAGAAGTTGAGCGGGTGCCGTGCTCAGGCCTAAGTCTAACGACACCTGCAAATCTTGAGGAACAAGTCCTGAGGATCTCCTACCCCATGCAATTACCAAAACATGTTTAATTTATAAGTTCATCCTAACATTAGGTGATCTAATATTAGAAGAGACCTCCTGAATCACAGTTCTGCACTCAGACCGCACAGCCCTCTTCTTTCCCAGGCTTGCAACCTTCTTTCACTCTGTTGTCTGATGTTCTCCATGGAGAAGGAGTAACTTTAAGTCCTATTATTAATTTATCTCAGCCACAGTTTACGTGTGTACAGGGGGAGGTAATCACAGATCTCCCTTCCCTGCTGTTCTTTTCCTGAGGTTTTACACTCTCCAAATTTCTTTTTTCATAAATCAAATTAACTAAATTGCTTAAGAAGTACTTTTCTATTAAAGGAATATAGTATTATGATGCCAAAAGGTTTACTATAAGAACTGTCTGTTTAATAGTAATGCTAGCTTCTCTTCAAAGTTTAAAGGCTTTGACCATGCTTAAGACTTCCTTATGAAATTAATATTCTGGTACGCATTTACAGATGTCTAAACTGAGGTACAAATGGATGGAAAGTTATAAAGGTGGCTAAAAGATTGGTTACTGTATTTGCTGAAGACCCTTGGATCCCCATGCAGAGCAGGAGTGATACCTGGAATCTTGGGTGGACATTCATTGCCAGGACAATAACAGTTTGGATCAAATCAAATGCAGCTTTAATTTAGGTGTTTAAATGGCAGGGTTTCAATGTTAGCACAGCACAACACCCAAGCCAGTGAGGCTTGGTTCTCGGGTGGGTTGGCATGGTTAGGCCACAGCAGCACACACTGGTAAGTCAAAGCTCTGGTTTTTGGATTTATGCCTTTGGGTCTTTAGTGCTTTGGGATCTCTGCCTTTCATTCTGTTTTATGATGGAGACATCGTTTAAGATGCTAGAGAGATGGAGCAGTGAAGAAATTCCTACCCCTCCTTCCCTTCAGGGTTTCCAGCAGAACTGGAGACTTGAAGGGGCTTGGAAATTGTTTCTTCCTCCAGGGACTGTGCAAGGAAACCACGCAAGCCAGTCTGGTCACCTGAGCATTAGCAGCATTCAAATAAATTCAGGGTGATTGATCCTATGGTCCTCTAAAATACGCTCTGAGAGTGAATCTTGGGCCCATTTAGCCTTCAAGCTCCATGGTCACTGAGAGGCTAAGCGCCTGCTGCTCGGAGCAGTTATCAGTGTTAGGAAGCCAGGCAGCCACAGCCAGTCCCAAATTGGTTTGCCAGCCATGTGGACATGCACGAGATCATGGTGCTGACCAGTTTTGGAAAGCTCCTGAGCCACAAACACAGTGAGCCTGGCTGGTGCATTCATGGACTCTTTCAGCCACACAACAATGTGCTTCGCAAAGCAGCGTGTCCCCCTTTTTCTACCAGGAGCTACCCTAGGAAGCAAGCAGTGTTGGGGGAACAGCAAATCAGTGCAGCAAGATCCCCCAGCACTTGAGCCTGCAGTGCGGGGTAAGATGGAAGAGCAGCACGGGAAGGTAAAGCCCCCTCCAAAACCTACGGTGTGTCCCAAACAGATGCACCGCACTGGCTTGGGCTCCTGGTGTCCTCAGTGGAGGGGTGGCAGTGGCCTCACCGGCACCACAAGCATCTCCGAGCCTCAGCAGAAATGCTGCTTTCGGGCACAGAAAGTGCTCCAGGGTACTGTGCAATCACTGATTCGGTGGGCTGTTTGCTGTGATAGGTTCTTAAGGCTAAAATAGGGTCAATGCAATAAAAATAAAATGCAGAAAAAAACCATACCAAACCAAAAAAATACTTTTTTTAAAAAAAGGTTTTTTAGGCTGGAAGAACAGGGCATTTAAAAAGGAATCAGAGCCAATGGCTAAAGCATAAAGTGGGTACTCGTGTGACAGAGACACAGGCTTGGGTTTCAGACATTATTTGTGTGATGTCTGGCATCAGGAAAAAAATAAATCTATTTGTACTAGTAATTTAGGCCAAACTGTACGTACGCAACAGTGCTTAACTGCAGTTTTCTGCAGGGGGTAGTGGGGGAGTTAGATGTGCACGTACCCATTGTACCTGTCTCTTCGTGCCTCCATTTATTGTGTCTGAAAGGCAGAATAATAGTGCTTCCCACCCACACGGCAGCACCAGGAGCACGATGCAGCTGTCCCTGTGAAAAGCCCAGGCACTGCTGGGGTGGGGGCCGTAAAAACACCGCTGGGCAGAGCGAGCATGGGACAGGGGCCAAGGAGCTGGCATTCAGCATCCCCTGAGTGCAAGTTCTTGGTTTCTCAGCTTTCTCAATGGTAATAGGAGCATTTTTGCCCGGTTTTGCAGGTGCAAGGAAGTGTCATGAGCTGTACTTTTACGCATGTGTATGCATATTTATATATATATGCATATATGATATTTTGAATGGGGGAGAGGGTGCCAAGCACTATTATTTGTAAGTATTTTTTTAATCCTGTTTGCCTTCCCCTCTTAATTCAAAGGCTTAAGCTAAATTCATGGAAGGGCAGAAAAGTTGTCCCTGTAACACACATTAACTAGATACCCTTGGGCTCCTGGCCGCAGCCGAGCAGACCCCTGGGTGAGGCACCCTGCCTGCACCGGGCTGCCTGCGCCTCGCACGCTCCTGGGCCATTTCGGCCTCTCCCCGGTGCGGAGCAGCTCGCTGGGAAGGCTGACAGCAAACCTCCCGTGGGGTTTTCAGTGGGGGTACCAGCTGAAATTTCTATTTTGCTGAAACATTTGCTGTGGGTCAATGTGAGCTGCACAGCTGAAGGGTATGCTACTACATCACGAAAAATACATCCCCTGCTTCAGCTGTGATTTCTAGCTCATGGTCTGTTCCCTTCTTATTGTCTCCTGGTAAGGGAAAATTTCAGTCATGTCCCAGTATCTGTTTTATTTCTGTACCTTACACTAGACGAAAGAAGAAAAGCCTCTCTGCAGTGGTCTGGTCTTCTGCATATGGGGTTGATGCTGAGACCCCCTGGAGCTGNCCTGTGCCCACACTGCAGAGCAAAGGAAGCCGAGCGCAGCATCCAGTCCTCACCCCCAGACACCAGTATCTCGGTAGCTAGCAGTGGGCATGCAGAGGACTCGCAAACACCAGCACGAGGTGAGGTTTTCTGTCTCATCTTCTCCAGCAGCAGACGCAGCAGCACTGGAAGTGTTGCTGTGGGCTAAGCTGTCTTTCCCTTCGGATCAAGCGATGATGTACCTAGCTTCGCCCTTTGGTTTTCCTTATGACACAGTAACGGCCTCACGCGGCATTTTTCTTGGCTCAGAATTTGACCGTATCCTTTACATCGTTTTTATTTTTGGTCTCTGGCAAAAAAACAAAAAAACAAAAAAACCCTAATTGATGATATCAGCACACAGAGGCTGCGCATCCAAATCCTGCTTCTGGAAATAGCAGCCTCCGTGTGTGAGGAGACGTGGGAGCCGGGTTCAGAGACCCAACAGCAATTTTGCCGGTAGCACCAGACCCTGGCTTAGGTGTACGCTGTTTGTGTTACTCCTAAATACTGAGCAAGGGCCTGTTAAAGGAAGATACACAAGCCTGTGCCTGCTGCCTTCCTTTGTTAGCCTTGGCTGAATTGCCAGGAATATGACAAAGCGGGGGCCAGTTTTCCCAATGTGATGGTCTTGGCTTTTGGATGGGGCTGGGAGATGTTTGCGAGAGATGTGAGTAACTGCCTATGTCATCGACCTGCCTTTATCAGAAATGGACACAAAATGGAGAAGGAAAATGGACAGATGGGGGATGGAGATGGCTGAGATTGAGCCCTGCTGACAAGAAACACCCCAAAGGCAAGCTGGCTGCCAGCCCCGTCCCTCTGCTCTGGAGGCCCTTCCTCACAGCCTGCTCAGATTTAAAAAAAATTAAGAAAAAATAATTTAAAAAAAAAAAAACCAGAAAAAAATATAGATGATATAAAAACTCTCCAGTACTGGGGCATCATCTGACCACAGGGTGCTTAGAGAGACATTTCCTGCACAGACCAGTCACTGTTCATTGCAGCAGCTTTTATTCTGTGCTTTGAAGCATCATTTACCAGCCAGGATACGACCAGGTATGGGACCAGGAGGAGGAGGGTCGGATCCAGGCAGCAGTTGCTGGGTCCGGAGGCCACTGGGCAAGGAGCTGAGTGCACTGTGGGGAGCAGAGGGATGTTGTAAGCGTTTGCCCCTTGAGCCGAGCAGCCAAACACGTGCCCTCCCGGGTAGGCTCCGCGCTCCTGCTCTTCCCAGGAATATGCCGGGCTGGGCTGGGTGAGACAGGCGTGAATGTCGCCTGTGCGGTCACCACCAGTTAGCCTATAGCTATAGGTAATGCTCAGTTCTCTGCAACTTGCACTTTCATTGCAAGTTGACCCATATTTTTTTTTAAATCACAAAAAAAAACCAAAACAACTTTATGCTGGAGGAAAACAGCCAATCTAGGACTGGGGAGCATGATAATCTCCTTTTGAAAAACAGCACTTAGACTCTACAACTGTAGCAGGAGAGAAGGGCTTTTTATTTGCAAGTTGACCTTAAAAAGCTTGGCATCTATGAAGTATGCACTTTCCTTTCCTAGTCCATAATCGTTTCCTATGAAATACAAAGGCATGTAGATATATGAATGTTTAATTTGACAGTGATGAAGCTTTATATATTAAGTCAACGAAAAGGCTGTTAAGCTTATGGGAACAATACTACTTCCATGGTGAGGTGGGAATTTGACATTGCAAGTAACCAATGGCTATCACTTAATTTTTATGTCAACAGTAAAGACAAACTATGAGTTAAATGTAATTCCATCTTATTGGAAGTATCTTTGAGTACATGTCATGGTCAAATTGCAAATGAATTTTTAGTTTATAGATCATAATGGTTTACCAGGGCTTTTCCTTTCTGGGAAATGAAAATCATAGAAATCCGTGTCCAAACTGTGTCCCAAACTGGAGATCAGGAGTAATCTATTTTAGAAATTGTGAGGTTAAATCAAGAAGCCTTTATTTAGTTTTCATGTATTCTTCAGGTGAATTTTCTTATTGTAGCCCATGTTAATCTAAAATTGTGATATTCCCAGCCCTTTTTATGCTCTGTCTTTGTTTTATGTCTCTATAATTTAGGCAGCCATTTTGTGTTCAGGAAAAAAATTCAATAAAGACGGTATGTTCATTGCGGGCTTTTTCCTGGAGACTTTGATTTTGCATTTTATTCTGCAACGGTTATCTTACTGCAAAGTATCTGCCATTCTGGCTACGGCTGTCTTTGTCTTGAACACCACACTGCGTGAATTCAGCCTCAAGGTCCAGAGCACAAACCCAACAGCAGCTTGTGCGAGAACTGGTTCTATATCCAGTGTTTTCACTTTATACCCTAAAAGCTGACAGCAAGCTCTAAACGCGGGCAAGAAAGGAAAAGGTGTAACCCAAGGCAGGGATGCCTGCTACGCTGTGATGGGGCTGCTTTCTCGGGGCGTTTCCAGGGTGCGTGCTGCAGACCGCAGCCCTTCTTCCCCTCCAAAACCCCCTCGCCCTGCACCGCCTACTGACACCAATGCTGTTTCCTTCCCTACCCTCCTGAAATTCCCAGAGCTATTAACTAGGTCACGGGAGCTGGTCCCAATCCAGCAGTTTATCTAATTGCCTTTTTATAGTATATTGTGCAACTCTTTATTATCCTGTCAGAGTTCCCCTGTGCGGTGCCGGAGGGGGGACGGGGAGGCAGAGCGGGGCCGAAGCTCACTGCTGCGCAGCCACTCGTGGTCGGGAGCGGAGGATGAGCTTGTGCATCTCTGATGCTGCGGGGATGGTAGCGGCCTGGGCAGCAAACCCAGGGGGTGCTTTTAGCAGCGGCTGGGGGCAAGGTGGACCGCTTCTGACTCCTGCGATCGCATCTCTAGGTACACATGCACATGTCCGGGAGGGGTGGCTGCTTCTCCGAGAGTGAGTGTCCGGGCTGACCTGCATTAACGTCTGCCCTGGGCAGGCTGGTCCTTGGGCAGACGTGGCCGGGGAAGCTTGTCGGCTGGTTAGGCAGAAGGTGCCCCCCTGGCCTTCTTGTCCCTGCAGCCGGCAGCTCTGCTGGCGATGCCCGGCAGCGGGTTTTAGGTGTGTGGGGAAATAGCGTGGCATAAGCAGGGAGGCATAACCCCTCAGAGGGTTACACGCCTGCATTTGGACACCCATGCTTTTCATGAGTATTACAGAGGAGGATGAAGCTGAGCACGCAGGAATTGCAAGTCCCCTTTTTCATAGGGGCACCATTTGCAGCACAGTGTGTTTGTGGCAGTTCACAGCCCACTGAAGCCCATGAGGATCAGCTTCTTCGGGGTTTGGGAGCCTGACTGAGCAGTGAACTAGGAGCGATGCTCGTCCCGCTCCTAAATAATCGCACCTTCGTGCAACAGCCACTGCGCTGTGCCGGCTGTCAGCAAGGGCTGTAGAAAGGCAGCCCACCCGGGATTGGCCTTTCCTGCTTTCCTTAAATGATTTTCGAGCATGAATAGCTCTTTTCCCGCAGTTTATTAACCAGAAGACCCAGCCACAACCCCACCGAGCCTGCTCTGCAGAGATAAGGCAGAGTCGCTCCCCTGGCTGGATCTGCCGGTGCCTGGGGAGGATGGGGGTGTCTGGGCGAGCTGTTCCCCCCAGGAGCCGGGCTGCACACCCCCAGACCTGCAAGGGCTGCCGGGGGGG
>VZTL01021084.1:16833-60195 GCA_013400535.1 Scopus umbretta
GGGTCCCCGTCGGGCTGCCCCAGCGCAGGGCCAGGGCCGGGGGCTGGCGGCTGGGGGCCTTGGTGCACCGGGAGGGGCTGGGGACAGAGAGGGCAGAAACTGGGGCGAAGCCCGGGCACCAAAAGCGTGCTCGCTTGGTCGGGGTGCTCCGGGGTGAGATTACGCGTGTGTGAGTGTGCGGGTGTGATTGTGGGGAGCGGTAGGTCAGAGAGAGAAGGGGGATCGCGTGGCGTGATTGCGTGGCGTGACTGTGTGACTGATCGCGTGGGTGTGATGGTGTACAAGCGAGACAGCGAGCGTGCATGTGACTGCGACTGTGCGACTGCGTGTGCCTGGGTATGGGCGCCTGCCTGGTCCCCGCCGTGAGACGAGCGACACGGTTTCCATTTTGTCTCTTTCTAGGGGATGTTTGTTCTGGGCCTGCCCTATGCCATCCTTCACGGTGGATACCTAGGACTCTTTTTAATAATTTTCGCTGCAGTGGTTTGCTGCTACACTGGGAAAATCCTTATTGCCTGTCTTTATGAAGAGAATGAGGATGGGGAGATAGTCAGGGTGAGAGACTCCTACGTGGACATAGCGAACGCGTGCTGCGCGCCCCGCTTCCCCACCCTTGGAGGCAGAATTGTGAACGTGGCTCAGATCATTGAACTGGTCATGACCTGCATCCTCTATGTGGTGGTCAGTGGGAACCTGATGTACAACAGCTTCCCCAACCTGCCCGTCTCCCAGAAGTCGTGGTCCATCATTGCCACGGCAGTGCTCCTGCCTTGTGCGTTCTTGAAGAACCTCAAGGCAGTCTCCAAGTTCAGCCTGCTCTGCACGTTAGCCCACTTTGTGATCAACATCTTGGTGATCGCCTACTGCCTCTCCAGGGCACGCGACTGGGCCTGGGACAAAGTCAAATTTTACATTGATGTAAAGAAGTTTCCCATCTCCATTGGCATCATTGTCTTCAGCTACACCTCTCAGATCTTTCTGCCTTCCTTGGAGGGGAACATGCAGAACCCCAAGGAGTTTCATTGCATGATGAACTGGACTCACATAGCGGCTTGCATCCTTAAGGGACTCTTTGCCTTGGTCGCCTATCTGACCTGGGCTGATGAGACCAAGGAAGTCATTACAGACAACTTGCCGTCCACCATTAGGGCAGTAGTCAACATTTTCTTGGTGGCCAAAGCCTTGCTCTCGTACCCCTTGCCGTTCTTTGCGGCTGTGGAAGTCCTGGAGCGGTCCCTTTTCCAAGATGGAAACAGGGCGTTCTTCCCCAACTGTTATGGGGGTGACGGGCGGCTCAAATCCTGGGGACTCACCCTCAGATGTGCCCTCGTAGTTTTCACCCTGCTCATGGCTATCTATGTCCCACATTTTGCCCTCTTGATGGGTCTTACTGGGAGCCTCACAGGCGCAGGGCTCTGTTTCCTGCTCCCCAGTCTTTTCCACCTCAAGCTCTTGTGGAGGAAGCTCTTGTGGCACCATGTCTTCTTTGATGTCGCCATTTTCGTTATAGGTGGTATCTGCAGTGTCTCTGGGTTCATCCACTCTTTAGAAGGCCTCATAGAGGCCTTCAGAACCAATGCTGAAGACTAAGGAGGGGCCAGAGTCGGTTGCAGTAAGAGAATCGCATCGAACATCCGCATAGCCAAATAATTCTGCATCCCTTTGATGGAAAGAGTCATTATTTTCGTTATGTGCATCCAACAAATTCTATGTCATAGAATCTGCAAATTAAAGGAAATAAGAAGAGATGAAAGTGTTCGCCCTGCTGTCTTTTTAAATAAGCTAAGATTTAAATATATTTTTTTGTTATTTAGAATTTTTTGAAGGAAATTATCCAGTGCCCCACCCCTATGTCCTCACTTGTTGCCTGAAGCTTGGCCCCCCACGAATGACCTGTTGGGAAACAGTCGCAGTTTTCAATACTCCTTACAGATATGCAATTCAGTGTTTCAGGAGCTGAAACACAGGTGCCGATCCGATGGGATTGCGTTACTGCGCTCACAGACGGAAGCCAACCAGCCGCGGGTGTTGGGAGCAGGGACCTTCGTTTCACACTGTGTGAGATGGATGTAGATGAGACCTAGATTGTACGACCAGCCCAACCAGTCCAAGCAGCGGCTGATGCCCAGCGATGCCAGTTACCTGCAATGTTTACATCGTAGTCACATAGATGTCAGGACTGCTTAATTCTTCCATCTGAATTCACACTGAGGAATGGCACTTCCCAACGATTACAATATTTTGCCTCTGGTTGAAATCGCAGACGTGGAGTCCACTTCTCAGTGACTTTTGTTTTGGTTTGTTTTAACGATTGTTATTTCTAAATTATGAAAAGTTAAAAAAAATATTGTTGGATTTGACGTCGTTCAGGATACAGGAACAAAACTACGAAACAATTCATTCTGTGCAATCTACCAGATCCGTGGAGCTGTTTCCAATGTACGTGTGGTGTCATTGTGGTAAATAAGATGAAAAATGTATATCAGAAAAAAAAAATCTATCTTTAACATATAATGTGGTACGTAAATATATCGAACAATAAAGAGAAAACATAGCGGATGAGGCTGGCCTGGTTCGTGGGGGGCTCGGGGGAGCTGGGCAGGGGGAGGTTCAGCCTCCCCGCACCCGCTTGCACCGGGGGTACCGGCCACCCGCGGTGGTGGCGGAGGGGCAGCGCTGGGCCGCCCCCGATGGTGGCATTAAACTGCTTGCAAGAGGTAGGACACTTATATTTTGGGAAGGGGTCGTTCTACGGTTGGGGAGGGCTGCTTTCACACCACCACCCCCACCCCGCTTTGCTTTACCCCTCAGTGCTCAGCCCCCGGGGGTGGATGGAGTTTGCAGAGGCACCCCGAGATTTTTGTTCTTGTGAAGGAGGGGAAAAAAAAAACCCTTACAAGTAAACAAATGCAGAGGGGGGCGGGGGGACAAATAAACGAAATAACGAGCTGGGGGTACCCCCTGGCTTGAACCAAACTCATTCTGCCCCACGCTCCGCACCCGTGACCGAAAACACCCCCATTTAACCACCCTTTTAAAAGCCACAACAATTAATTCGTTGTCCGCCCGTTGCCGCTGCAGAGCGGGGATGGAGATGCGGGGGGGACACCCACGGCAGCGCCCCCGCAGCCCGGGCACGGCAGGGGTCTCCGTGGGGCTCCTCGTATTGCCCCCAAATGGTGTCGAGCCCCGGTAGGGGCTGGGGTCCCCCCCTGCCCGCGCCGAGCTGGCCGAGCTGCCCCCGACGGCAGCGGGCAGCTCCGCAATGCGGTACCGGGGGGGGAGCACACGCCGGGGAAAAGGGCTGCGGGCAGGAGGGGGGTGATGCTCCTTCCCGGAGAAAACAGTATTTTGGGTGGTTTCCCGAAAGGAAAGCGCAGGGGAGCTGTGGGCTTTGCTCCGCGTGGGGACAGGATGGTATGGCAACGTGGGTGGGGGTGGGGGGCATCGTGGTGGGGCGCCTGCCCCCCGGATTAGCCACGCCGGCCCCCTTCCCTGGGAGTATCGAGCTGTGCCCCATCCCCATTCTNGGCAGGGCCCGGGAGCCCCCGCATCTCCCCGCCCGGGATGCGGGCAGACAGCTCGGCCGGTGGATCGGGGCGAGGAGCTCCTCCTTCATGGGTGCCTGCTGCTTTTTCTTCTGCTGTGAGCTCTCTGTTCCAGCTCCGTTTTCTCCCTACGGTGCTGAGAGGGATGGAGGAGATCCAGCCCTTCTCCCTGCCCTGCGTAGGGCTGAGATAACCCCTTGGAGCCTGGGAGTAAGTGGAGAGCTGGGGAGCCCTGGAAGGTTAACACACTCTTCTGCACATCTGTGGTTTGCATCTGCTTTGCACGTGGTGGTTTTAGGGTCCTTTTCTCCCCGTGTGCCCCATCTGGATGGCAGGAAGCAAACGGATGCAGCCAGGACAGCTGCCATGCCGCAGTGGCAGCGCAGCTCGCTCGCCTCTCCGTGTGGGCAGCTGCCTGTACGTGGATGCGGGATACTCACAGACTAACCTGTCCTGTGTCTTTGTGTTTTTCAGGGGCCAAAGGTTCTCTGGTTCAGGGCACAAGATGACGGAAACCATTTTATGAAGCTTTAACTTTGCAAAAGTTTTAAACCTAATCCAGCATTTTTTTTCCCTTCTTGTGAACAGAAATGGCTCCTGCTTGGAGTGTATTTTGGGGCTGTAAGATGCTCTGTGTCTTTTTTTGCAACAGTAGGGGAACACCCAGGCAGCCAAGGGCTCCTTGCTCCCATCCCTCATGGTGCAGAGCAGGGGTGCACAAGCAGACCATGCCCTTAGCCCCTGCAAGGACACCTCAAATCCCCGCATCCTGCCTAGGCACAGCCCCCCGCAAGCCCCTGCTTCCCCGGGGAGCGGAGATACCGCCCGGCTGGAGGGACTCTGCAAGGCATTTCTGCCTCCCCTGCCTCCCTGGGATGACAGGGCATCTCAGAGTCTGGCTTGCTGTAGTGTTCAGCTGTGGTAAAGCCCGTGATTATCCAGAGAGCCCCAACGGGCTTTGTCTCGCTGTCAGTTCTGCTCAAGCGCTTTCCTCCGTGTTTCTGCCGGGTGCCGACGCACGCTCACAGCTGACATGCGACGAGCTTGCGAAACGAGCCCGCTCAGCAAGCTGGAGTGATAAGCCGAAGCTTTGTCCTCTAAACTTGTCCATGGCTGGAATGAGTGCGGCTGTTGGTGCAACCCTTGTGACTTAGCCTTGAAGTACAGGCAGCCCCCTCCAGCCTGCCACCGCAGACATTTTGATGCTGTGCTGATGCTAGTGAAAGCGTACGTGAACCCAGTGTTGTGGGAGATGTGCAGCCTTTAAAGCAGGAGATGCAGCAGAGTGAGTAAAATAAAACCCAAAATAGCAGCAGGTTTAATGTGGACAAAGCAGGAATCTTCTGAAAAGCCAGCATGATGGCAAAGTCTGATTTATGTTCCAAATGGCTTTTGTCTGCAGCTTCGTAGCTTCTGGTCATGTGCTGCAGCAATCCTCTAAATCTTCTCATTCTGAAAACGAGACAAACAAAGGCCCTCTCTGCACTAGCAGCGAACGGATTTATTTCTCTCTCTGTGTCTTTATGGTTCCTCAAGTACAATAGGGACCTCTATTTGGGTTCATTCCCCGAGACATGAGGGTAATATCAACTCTCTGTTATCCTCACACACCCGCGTGGCCGTGCCACCCAACGGGACCATCAGTGGGAGCTGGAGCGAGGCGAGGGCTGACCCTGCTCCTCTCCACGTGCTGCTGGTGCTGGAGCTCACAGAGGGCAGGTATGGCTCTGCCTTCTCCCCATGCACATGGAGCTGGAGAGCTTGGCTGCGATGGCAGTTGGCTGTCTTGGCCTCATGAACCTTGGATGCTCCAAATCACATATTCCAAGCTGTTTCAGAAAATGCTTATTTTGATAGCAGCACAAATGTTCTCCATCATCTGATTTTATACATCTTTTTACCCGTCTGTGTATTCAAATCCCGTCTCAGCTCACCCTTTTGCTTTTGTAATGGCCTCCCCATCCAGTCACTTTTTTTCTTTCTCCTCTCTACTCTTTGGGATTCACAGGCCCAGATGAGACGGGCACGTGTTGATGGCGAGAGGTCAGTAGTTTCACAAACACTCAAGGAATTGTGCTGACATTCCTGTCTTCTCAGAGCTGTGGGATCTATCGACCAACTACATCGTGGTCCACTCCCATGAGAGGGGCACGTGCAAAAGGACTTTTGAGGGTGAAAGAAACCTTCCTGGGTAATCAGAAAATGCCACCTGCATATGAAGTTTGTATTTTGGGTGGGGCGCTGGAGGCTCCACCAGTGCCCAGCAGTGACTCCACCAGCACATTCAACCATCAAACTATTATTTGGGCTCCCATCCACGCAGGGATGTGGTGACCACTGGTGCTGGGCACCCGCAGAGGGGAAGGGAGCGGAACACGGAGCAAATGGGGGAGGGCATGAATGGAGGGCAGTAGACTTTGGCTCCAAGAGGGCTCCTGTGGACTCAGCTCTGACGTGCCCATAGAGCTTGGACCATGTTGGCTGCTCAGGTGCTTGTTGCTGTGTACATGTGGCCCAGGATGGGGACTGTGGAGCCAGAGGAGGGTCCCACAGGAGGCAGAAGCGGGGTTGTAGGACTGTCACACCTGCAAGGTTCAGGCATGTAAAAGTCCCTGGATCTCCCACCCTGGACACAGTGCTGCCAGAGGACGAGACTTCACCTTGCCCAGCTCCTTCCTTGCTGGCAAGCTCCGTGGATTGCTAGTGGGTGGATTGCAATGGGTCATGTCCACATCTAGGAGGTGTTGCTGGTGTTTGGGAGGTGACCCATGCCTCATTACCCCTGCTAGGACTTGGTATGTGACCCGGCGCAGCCTCCAGCAAACAGAGCACTTTGTTCTGACCCTTTGCACTTCCCTGCCAGCGAGCTGCCCTCTAATCTCCCCCAGGGAGGGATTTTCCTCTCCCACGAGGGCTCCCGGTGCCTTGGTGCCCTCGAGAGTGGTGGCAGGGTAATCATTTACTTCCTGCCACAAGCCACTCCTTCGGACTTTTCCTTTGACCTTCAGACTGAATTGCCAAAATAAAAACAACGGGAGGGAGGTACATGGTAGATGCTGCTTTCTGCAGCTGGAGAGTGGCAGTGCCCGACGTCCCTGCTGCTGGAGCCCAGGAGTCCGGCTCCCCGTGCCTTGCTTTCCACAGGTAACACTGATTTACTTTTTCTGGGATGAACACAACTTTCCCTTTTCTTAAAGAGGTCCTGAACCTGTTTGGGAGAGGCAGATGTTTTTGTGAAGGACTTGTCCCTTGCTGACAGGGACCCGGCTGGCCAGTGCAAGAGCTGCTCCCTGGGAGTCTGGCTCAGGGACAGAAGCTGGAAGTGGGGGGGTTTGAGTTCCAGCTGCGGATTTGTTTTTCAGCTGTGGAGGAATCCAGAGAGGAGACGAGCAGCCTCCTTGCTCCCCCGGGAAATATGGTACTAGGTGGAAAGGTTTCTTGCATTAACTGTGCCTCCCCCAGGAAACTTCCATCACAAGGAGCTTCCATCACCCTCCTTGTGTCTGCAGCCCCCACATCAGCTCATCTCCCTGGGTGAGCTCCCATGGGGAGCAGCCACAAGTGTTTCTAACCCTGGGTAATTTCAGGAGCTGGCAGATCAGCAAAGGCAGCTGGTGACTGACCATGTGTGTCCCCATGTCCCTGAGCCACCTGCACAGGAAAAGGAGGCTTGGGCTGCACTGGGCTTTTGCAGCCAGCACCAGAAAGGTGAGGTTTGCACCAGAAATTTTAGGTTGTTTTGGCTGTGGCCTCCTGGGCTGCATCTCTGCGGCCAGGCTGGGCCTGGCGAAGCTCAGGGGTGCTGTGTCCAGCATCCCTCTAACAGGGCGTCCCCGACCCCCTTGCCGGCAGGAAAGGGAGGGCTGATCCTGCTTGGTGCCAGAGCAGGGGAACAGAGACGGGCTCAGCAGATTTCAGCGCAGAGCTGCTGCTCTTGCACAGGGACTCACAGGACCTGGCAAAGCCTTGAGCAGTGCATAGCCCATTTTGCACTGGGCTGCCCACTGGATCCAGTATAAATAGCTCTGCTGGAGACAATCTCTGGCTGTGCCAGCACCAGTTGCTTCCCGGTTTTGCATGGGTATAAAAAGGGGTGAAAACATGCATGCCATGCAGTGGAGCTGGAGTCGGCAGTTCTCGGGGATGGGGATGGGAATGGGGACAGAGCAGGGCAGAGGGGAGGCATTCCAAGGGATGCTTCCCCCACAAGCTTTCCTAACGAACCCAGCACTGTGCCAGCAGCGAGGGGCCTGGTTTCGGGCAGTGCAGCTCACCGAGCCGTCTCCAAGCTGCTAAGCCCTGCTCAATCCGGCCAGGAAACTGCCTCTCTGCCCTTGTCCCCGCCAGGCTGGTCACGCTCGGGGCTTGAGCTGTGGGTGGTGGCCCTGAGTGTGCACCCTGCATCAGTCTGACCGCACTGCAGGAGAAAAGAGGCACTCATCCCAAAAAAACCAGTTGGTTTTATTTAAGAAAGGCTCTAAACCATAGGCTGTAATGTGTCTGAGCCCTGGCTTTTTGAAGCTGAAAGAAAAATGTAGAGACGGGGGAAAAAAAAAAAAGAAAACTATTTTAAAGAACCCCAGTGGTCACCAATAGTCTATTTAGTCTTTCATGGATCCTCTTAAGGTGAAGAAATAGGCTCTGACCTTTTAAAGAATACTCTATCCCTATCCTAACCTATTCCTTACCCAGCAGAGATAACTGAGTAGCCAAACATTTTAGGTCACCTTTCACTGCAGATCGATGGAAACTTGCTTTGTGCTCTCCAGAGAAATATTTGGTTTAATCTTATCTGGATCCTTCCCTGCAATTCTGATTGCTCAGGACTCTGTGGTGGTTGATTATGGTTATGGATATTGCCAGGTAAGGAGACTAAGATAGTACACCTTTCTTTATAAAATAACATCTATGCATAGCATATAAAATACTGCAATAGAGAGAGAGGGGTACTTCTCCGCATGTAGAGACAACAGGCTGGACCTGTTGTCCACTGGACATGTCCTGCCCCAGAGAAGCTGCAAATGTGGCTCCCCTGGGGTGAGCAGCACCAGCCAGGGTTGGTCCTGCTGAGAGGGACCAGGCTTAGCCACGGAGGACCACGCAGCCCTCGACCCTTTATAGGGCTTGGGGAAGTGAAGGCACCTTTCCTTCAGGGGGAAAAGGAAAGTATTTCCAAGCACAGGCAATGCCTGGATGCTCTGAGCTGTGCCAGTGCAGCTGAAAAAATCACCATTCTGTGGCCAGGGCTTGCTCCCCCCACAGTCTTACCAGGTTCAGCCCAGGCAGGAGATGTGCACAGAAAGGGTTGAATTGCCCAAGAGCTGCTCGTCACCTCTGAACCCAGGTCCAGCCAGAGGTTTTCCTGGCATAGATGTGCTCTCTGGAGGGCAGGGAAACACCACCCATGCACAGAAGACCAGCAACACTGGCAAAACCCAACACTGATGTCAGCAGATCTCTGTTTTACTAGACTTTACTAGACTTTACTAGAATTGTTTAATTTTGTTTAGGATCCTGTGGGTGCTGGGCAGGGGAACAGGCCAAGGCCAGTCCCAGTGTAAGGGGTGCATGGCCACGCCTGCAGCACTGGCAGGAACGCGTGCCTGTGTGCCTATATAATATATGTGCCCTGCAAGCGCTCCCACATCCAGCAGCCTCTTCAGCATGGCACCAATATGTCCTGTCATGGGCAAGGGGCAGCGCTGGGCAAGGGGCGAGAGCTGCTGCAGGTTGCTGCTGGACAGGGCCATGGGTGCACAGGGGGAAAGTCTCACCTCTTGCACAGGGGGAGGGCTGCCCAGGTGGGCAGCATGCTGCAGGCTAACCCTGCTGACATCTACCTGTCCCACTCATGTCCTCCATCACGGGGACAACCGCTTGCCCAGGACACCTCTCCAGGGAGAGTCATGGGGCTCTCCAGGGCACAGCCTTTTGCAGCTGCCCCAGGCATCTGGTGGCATCTGATGTTGAAACCCCAGGTGAGGACCTGCCCTATACTGGGGATTTATTGATGGTCCATGTGTCCCCATGCTTTCAGGGAATGTCTTCTCCTGTGCCAGGCAGCCATCCGTCCCAGGGCAGTCACCCCAGGCACAGGGGGACAAATCGAGCGCCTCAAAAGCATCAAGCAACAAAATCCTTTCCCAAGAGCAGGAATCTGTGAATGTAACAGTTGTAGGGTAAATGTCTTCTGTCGCAGAGAAGTCAAACAGCCAACCACTACCACCCAGCTCTCTTACAGTGCCAGTCCCAAAGCACTTTCCAGAGGAGTGCAAAGAAAGGGATACCGGAGTGGTGGCAGAGCCCGGAGTGACCCAAGCACCCCGATCCCCCCAGACCGAGCGCCAGTCAGTGCTGGCCAGACAAGGGTCAGGGAGCTGGCCCTGTGTCCCAGAGCCGTGCCCGGCTGGCAGACAGCCAGAGGCTGCACCTGAGGGCTTGTTTCTCCTCTCACTCCTGTGCCCTTTGCCTTTGCAGCCGGAGAAACTTCTGTGTGCTCCGCTTCCCAAGGACGCCCGGTGCCAGTTGCTGAGCTCCTGCCCCAGCCGTAAGGAGAGGGGGCTATTTCGGCTGGCTTTATGTACGTGGCCTGGATGGAGCCCTCCTCCACTGCCCTGGGGAAGACAAAGGGTAATGCTCCTGGCTGGTATGGTGTCACTAACTCCCCGGGGATGGCGAGGGCATGAAGGAGGCGTCTCTACGGAGGTCTCCCACTGGCGTTGGGTCGCAGCGGAGCTGGCAGAGGTCAGAGCCCCATTGCACACCTTCCAGGTGGGCTCCAGCCTGGCTGGTGCCACAGCCCAGCCTTGCAGGCACAGATGGCCGGGGCTCACCCTTCCCAGCGAGGGCTGCACGGCGTCTGCTCCCATGGGACCCGTGGGGGGCCCGGGAGGTGGTTGTGTGCAAGGGGGGCGGCAGCGTGGCATCGCACGCCTGGCCCTGAGCTGCAGCCAGTGCGTGCACGGCCCTTGAGTGTCAGCGACCCTGACAAACAGAGCGGGCAGGGTGGACAAACCCAACCCACCCATTGCTTTGTCCGCCAGTAACTATCATCATTACTGGCCACACTCCAGGTTAGATATTTTATGCATTTTAGCTGGTAAAAGTTTTTCCTTCCAGGATCCTTCTACTTTCTCTTCTTTGAGTAGAAAATGGGTTATTAATTAAAGATGCTTTTTGGTGGAAAATAAAATCAAGCAGATTATGTTGATAATACTGAGTTTTTTATTGAAAGAAACAAAAGCAGAAGATATTGATTTGAAAATGTAAGTTAGCTACTGAAAGTATTCTGAAACTTGACCATTTCAATTCAAGTAGAGGCAAAACTGGAGAAAATAAAAACATAATAGGAGATATTTTTAAAAGCTGGCAATGCTAATAGCTTGAGGACATTGGCTGAGCAAAAGATTCAGGCTTTGACCTGAGAAAGAACGGTATGTCAAGCAACACGCTGCTTCCCCTCTCTTCTTACACGTGGCAATGAGCACATCAGATGTTTCAGATGTTTTCTTCCTGGTAGCTGTAGTCTGGAGTTAGGGACCAGCTCCTCCTTTCTCCTGGGGAAACTGGATTTTCTCCTGTTGCAGCTGCACACAGGAGATTTTATAGGAAACAACAATGGAAACTAAAAAAGAACGCTTTATTTTTAATGAAGAGAAAGAGAGAAGACACCAGCCCTCCTCTAACATCTCCTTTTGCTTAGAGCTTAGTCTCTGGTCTCTCAAATCACTGCATGCCTCCAACACCAGGTTTACCCCACCACATGTGTTTAAGTTTGCATTTAATACTGCTGCAAAGCACCAGCCTGGCTGCCCTGGGCTGCAGTCTTCCCTGGTCAGTGGAGGACACTGGAAGGAGCAGCTTCTTCTGGGTTTGACCTGAACCAAACAACAGTTTTGACCTTCCTCCAAACCACAGGACAGTGGACAGATTTCCAGCTTACTACCATGTGTAAAAAAATTGCTCTGAACACCCAATATGCCAGCCAGGATGTAATTGTCTCCTACCTGCACCCCTCCCTCATCTAAAACTACCACCCCCACCCAAATTCTCACTCCTTGGGTATATTTAGCAGGTGTCTCTTCATTTTTTGCAGCTGATCAACTTTTCTGGCTCTCTTTAAAGGGCTGCAGCAAGCCAGCAGTAGTGGTATGATCATACCAAGAAGGTGGGGGTGTTTGTGGGCTAAATGAGCTGCTGTAGGAAACAAAGTTATTCCCCTGTGAGCTTTAGGAAAGAGCCTTGGGCTTCTGGTCTGCCTGAGCAGTCCATGGCAGATTGGGCTGGTGGAAGGATGGGAAGTGCAGGGAATGAGGGGTCTCTGCACTTGCCGGCTGTAGACTGCTTCCCATGCTTCAGGACACAGCCTCTGCTGGTAGATGTTCTCCCAGGTGTGTTTGATGCTTTGTTCTATGTTTTCATGGGATTATTTTTTGCAAAATGCTGCAAGCTTTAGTCACCTGCTGTTTTTTTGTTTGGTTGGGTTTTTTGTTGTTGTTTTTTTGGTTGGTTTGTTGGTTTTTTTCCCTCCAGCTTTGCATGTAGCTTTTCCTCTAAAATCTGGAGGTTTGTTTGTGGGCTCCAGCTTGCTGGAGTAGGGATGCTTGGATGGGTTTCCTGCTCTGGTTTGCAGTGTCCCTGGGATGTAGGGGAAAGGATCCTCAAAAGAAAATTAGACAAGCCAGGAGCTCTGTAGGGGGCAGCTAAGAAAGCTTCCCTCAGTGAAGAAGTCCTTCAAAGTCTTTCCTAACCTCTTCCTGGACTTGCTGTGTTGTGTAGTGTCTCAATGGGAATGAAAGTAGAGCTCAGTGCTGGTTTGGAGCTATCTTTTAGATCTGTAGCAGGAGAAAGCTTGAGGTTTGGTTTTTTTTTGTTTTTTTTTTTTGCCAGTAAAAGCACATGTTTGCAGGAGTTCTCCTTCCCACCTCCTCCTGTATTCCTTCTCTGAGCTGAAAATGGGGCATTATCCCCTTATGCTGCATGCAGCCCCTGTGCCGGATGAAAGCTGTGGGCTGCCTTAGGTGCCCCTCTCTCAGCCTTGCCCCTCCAAACCCTGTGCTTCTTCCAAAACATTGCCTGCTGTCCTAGTGACAGCCTGCCAGGCCTCCTTGTCCCTCCGTGCTGGCAACTAGCCCTTCCCAGAGTAGGAGAGGACGAAGCACTTGCTCGGAGGGGTTTGCAATCTAGGTTAGGTAGGAAATGATGCCGAGAGCAGTGACATCAGGGAAGAGGGTGGGAGGCAGCTTGCAGATGACAAGACTATGAGGTTGCCTCTCTGCGCAAGGTATACGTTGCATTAGTAATGTGTTTGTAGCAAATAACGCTGGGCTAGCATGGGAATGTGGGTCATTGCTGGCAGAACTGTTGAAGGAAGAGGGAGCTGCTTGTGCTGTGCTGGGAAGAAAACGTATGTTACCGAGGGATGTTGGCGGGGGGGTGGGGGGAGACTTAGCTGCAGTAACTGCTCCAACTTGTAAATAGCAGCTTTATGTTGTGCGAGTGGGTGCCTGCTGCCTGGGGGATGCCTCTGGCCTGGGTGCTAGGGTGAAATGCTCTTTGAGGGAGGTGTGGGGTGCAGCAGTTTGTTCCTGGTGTGTAATAGTCACATCATGTCAGGAAACTCCTAGATTTGCTTGCTCTCTGTGGCCCTGGCTGTGCCTGAAGCATCCCTGCTGCCCCAGCAGGCATAAGGAGGGATGCAGCCGGGCATGTATAACCGAGGATTCCAGCGCATTTTGATGACCTATTTCTGATTCTGTTGTTCAGTGTGTGTGCGCTCAGGAAATCTTTGTGCTTTAGGGAGACTAATGTTTGTTAGTGATAAGGAAAAGCCTGTTTGACTGCTCAGGAGATCTGAACTAGAAACTAACCCGGCCTGGAAGGTGACTCTGAGCCTGAATAGAAAGTGATAAAGGATGGGGATATACATATCCTAAAAATGCACATGGTACTTCAGTGTAGAAAGGAGACTCTTGCCTCAGAGCAAGTACACTTAATGAAATAGCTTTGTTGGAAAATGCTGCCCATGGTCAGCAGGGACTTGTTGAGTAGCTTCATTTCTAGCAAAGAAGCAGTGGAGCAGAATGGGGCTGGTGGAGGGAAGCATGAAAGGGCTGCCAGGCTGTGGCCCTTGAAGAGCTGCACAGCCTTTGCTCAGCAGTGATGCTTCTGCCTAGCTGCAGGTTGTGGAGACCTTGGTAAAGCAGCCTTGTCCAAGCATGTCAGAGCAAGTCAGGAACTTATCCTGTATCCTGTGCTGCCAGCAAATACCTCCAAGCCAGATGGATGTGTTTCCATGGCTTGCCCGTGAGCTCCCCAAGATGCCCAAGCTGTGACACGCCCCCCTGTGCCTGAAGGGAGTCTTTTATTTTCCCCCCAGTCTGGGATCAGAACAGTGTCTATGGCATCAAGCTGACCCTGGGGCCAAAACCAAGCTTGTGAGGGTTCAGATCTGGTGGGCAGGGCTGACGTCCCTCTGCTGTGACCGTGATATCTGGCTGGTCTGCCAAGCAGCCTATGGGACAGACACAGCTCCAAGGCAGGCATTGGATGACATTCAATAGACCTCGGTGAGCCAGGGACAGCCAGACGGTCAGGGAAATAAGGACTATGCCCAGTGGGAGGAGATGAGGATTGATCTGCCTGGGTGCTGCCTGCCTGCTGGGACAAGCTCTCCCACCTGCTGCAGGGCAAAGTATTGGGCAAGGTCAGTGTCCTGGACCAGCCTGACGTTGTGAGCTCACTCACTGGATGGTTTGTGGGTTTTTCCTTAAATTCCTGCTTTCTCCTCCCTGTCCATTCAGAGACTCTCAAACCACAGCCTAGTTTTTGGCTCCTCATCAGATATGCCCCGGGTCCCAGAACTGCTGGTGGTGCCTGGTTTGGTGGCTCTCTGGAGTGTGTAGGTCCTTCCCTCTGGCAGATCTGAAGACCAGTGCAGGAAGTGTTCTGTAAATGGGCTTGTGTTTACCTCAAAACTTGTTGTCCTACAAATTCCTTGCCCAGGGAGATGAGCTTTGGCAGCTGGTGCTGTGAAGTCCTCCGTCTGTAGAAGAGCTATTCTAAGATGAAAACTTGCTTGTGTCTACAGAGTCACCTTTTTTTGGCATGTATGTGTGTGCACAGGTTTCTGTGAATGTTTTGATTCTTTCTCTTTCCTTCCAGTAGCAAAACTAGGGCTGAGTCAGGGAGTAAAATTGAGTCTTGGAATATTTTTGTTATCTACTCCTAAGCAAAACAAGGAACTCCTCCATACAGGTTGCATTTCTCAGGCTTTTCTCTTGCTTAGCCTGTGTTGGGAGAAGCAGGCTCAGGACTTTGCCTCTCTGCAAAGGGAGGGGTGATGATGATGATGGGTGGTGGCAGCTGCCTGTGCGGCTGAGCAGCAGGGATGCTCCGTGGTGGGAATCCCAGCTTCTGGCACTGGCTGCGTGTCCTTGGGCAAGTCACTTACTTGCTGCAATGTGTGTGTGCTGGCTTACCTCCTGCAGGGCCCTGAAAGGTTTCATTCATGTCCCTAATTACTCGCAGAGTCCTGAATGAAAGGGGCAGTCGGTGTGCCAACTGCATGACGTATCCCAGCACAACATCGTCCTTGTGAGCACTCTCCTTGTTCCTCCTGGGGACCCAGGGGTGGCTCAGGGAAGCTTGACAGTGGTGCTGTAGCCCAAGTTGCCATTGCCATGGGACAGAGTGTCTGTTTTGTGGCATTTCTCCCCATCCTGTGAGCTATTGAGGGCTCCTGGCTGGGGTGGGAGGGGAGCTGTCCTGGTTCCTATAATTTCCTGGTTATTTTGGTATGTGGGTGGAAGGGGGAGGAGGGCGGCTGTGGAGAGAAGAGCAAGGTCAGTGAAGAACAAACATGCCTCTGTGCACTTGTGATCGCGCCGCCAGCTAATCGGCTTCGGTGCTCCAACTTTCCTCACAGAACTCATCAAGCACGGCCGTGAGAGGATAGGACAAACCATCAAGGCCTCCGGCTCCAGGCTCTGCTCATAGTGAGTATGAAAGCCTCTCAGTGGGATGAGAGCCCTTTAAAAGCTCAGCCTGATAACTCCCACACCAGCTCGGTGGTGAATGGAGCTGGCTGGCACCGGCCAGATGTGGGCAGTCCCGGGGACAGCTGCCAGCACCCGCTGCCGCCCAGCATCTCCTGCCATGGTCAGCCTGGCCATGGAGGAGGGGGGCCCTGGGATGGATGTGGGTCTGTGCCTGGCCATACGTGGGCACGGCGAGGGGAAGCACCCACAGGTGAGATGTGGAGGAGGGCTGGTGGGATCTTTGGACCCCCTTTTGGAAAGGGTAGGGGAGAGGGTGGATGGGGGAGGGGTGGAGGGGGTGGGAGCCTTCAGACCCTCCCTGTGGTGTGTGAGAGCTTGGTGGGGCTGAGGGGGAATGGACATGGACAAAGCTTTCTGGGGAGGGGAGAAGGGAACAGAGCTTCCCCCTCATCATCCCTTTAATCCTGGCTTTTGCAAGGAGTGTGGGGGAACCCTTAAAATAAAGGGGAGGAATCCCTGGGGTGGCAGGACCTGTCCCTCCACAGTGATGCTTGAGCAGGGTGGGTCTGAACCAACAAGTGTTGTTCGAGTCCAACTTCTCCAGCAGCAGCTGCACTGCGTAGACAAGAGCCCTGAGCTTTAATGTTTCTGCTCACTGAGCCTGCCCTGGCTGCCATGGTCAGCCCCTCTTCCCTGCAACATCAACAGCCCCAAACTGCACTGGTCTGGGCTGGCCTGGGAAACAGCCTCTAACTGCTGCCAGCCCAGCTGGACTTGCCTGACTGTGCTGCGGGGACACTTGTTGGGTGCCGCGGCATCCCTGTGTGGTGGGGCGGGAGCTGCATCGATCTCAAGAGGGGCCTGGCTATGGCCAGGAGGGCTGCAACCTTGTCTGGCCCTGATGCTGTGTTGCTGCTTGGGCTGTGCTGGTCTTCGTGTGTCGATGCCCTGACCAGTTTCTGCTATTTCACATCAAGGGCTAACTGTGGCATTTAATATGCTTGTGCTTGTTCAAATCGCTCATGCACAAAGGAACGCTTTTCTCCTGTCTCCTGCTGGTGTGCACCCGCTGTCCCCTGCCTCCCCCAGTGCGTGTGCACCCCCACCCCTTACGAGTAGCAGTGCTACCAAGGGGGCAGCTGGGGAACTCGGCTGAGGTGCCCTGTGAGGATGTGCTGGGGTCTGTGCTAGTCCCTGTCAAGTTAATGGTGTGAAGCTGTTTCTTTCTTGGATTTCGTTTTCAATACTGGGTTCTTCTTTTTTTCAAGTGCTGAACGAGTTGCTTTTTTAATGGATCGTTCTCGGAGCCCAGACAAAAGCACCCAGGTGAGATCATGGCTCTGAGGCAGCAAGTCCTCACCACTGGGATGAAGAGGGGCTGGTGCCTGTAGGAAAAAGGCAAGGAGGAGAGCCTGCATTAGCCTGCTGGGAGGCTTACTGCTGCCTTGTCCCTCTGGGTGATGCTGGGTAGAGAAAAAGGAGAACAGAGAGGCCCTATATAGCCTTTTGGACAAGGCACAATGCTCCTAGAGTCTGGGAAGGGAAAGATTCCTGGCAAGAAGGAACAGGAGGAAGACTGTGTGTATGTATGTACCTCCTTCTCATTGGGAGAGGGCTGAGCACCCTGCTAGGTGTGTATAAGACCACTTCCAAGGCTCCAGAGTTGGCAATTTTGGGGGTTGGTGGGAGTGGGCAGAGGGCTGCAGGGTTACAGGGAGAGATGTTGATGTCCTGCTGCAGAAGTGCTCCTCTGTCTTGGAGCTTTGCACAGGGCTTCTTTCCTAGCATGGGCAGTGCCTTGTCTCTCAGTACTGCAGTAAGCAACTGAGCCATGCAGTGCCTTTCTTTGGTGGCAGTGCAGCAGGTCTTGAAAGCCTCAAGTCAGGAGCCAAGCAGTCTTACTACTCCTTTTCTTTGTGCAAGTATGGGATGAGACTGAGCGTCCAGCTGTACTATTGCTTTAGTGCATAGCTCTGTTCTCCCTTTCCCCATCACTTATTTTACCACGACATCTACTGTGTCTTTTGCTGATGGGTATTTCTCAAAGGCTTTGTGCAAGGGATGCTGTATTGAGGAAGAGAAAGCACTACCTGCAGCATGGTCCTTGTGACTAATATTGTTATCCTCTCTAGCCTCCAACATCAACTGACAACATCAACCTTGGACCTTCTGCTAACCCAAAGTAAGCTCCCTGCAAAAGCCAGGTAGGGTGTGGAGTGTGCAGTGATGAGATCTGGCAGGGCAACGCAGTTGGACTCTGGGTCTCGCGTGGGTGGTGTCTGCAAAAGTACTAACAATTACAGTACTTTGGCCTTTAACACCATGTGTATCATCAGTGCACCAGCTTTCAAGACATTCAGCTATAGCTGGTCCCTGTTACCGTAATCATCTTCTCCTGTCCATGTCTGCAGCCCCTTGTCCCATCGCTCTTGACAGGTAGTAAGGGAAGGTCTTCCTCATCACTGCTGGCTCCCTGGCTATCTTTCTCTAGAAATGGGGATAAACTATGTCCCTTGTAAAGGTGCCACTTGGTCCTGACAGGTGCTTTCACCTGCTGCCATGTTCAGCAAGTGGGTTGCTGAGGGATTGTTCATCCTCTGCTAGGTGCACCGACATACATGGCATGAATCCCCCGCTTGCTGACAACTGGCTGGGAGTGAGTCACCTGTCCAGTGCCCTTTAATCCCTTTCACAACCACTCATGTTTCCAAGAAGGAGCTCTGCTTTAATGGTAGTGTTGCTGTTGCATGTTTCTCTCCCAGAAATATTAACTTGCTTCATTCTTGCCCAACAGTGCCAAGCCAACAGACTTTGACTTCCTGAAGGTTATTGGCAAAGGAAGCTTTGGAAAAGTAAGTGGATTTGTACAAGTTGGCTGTAGCTCTTTAGAGACAGCTTAGGAAGAAACTTCCTTGCTGAAGGAGTTTCTAGCTGTGTATTCTGCTTGCACCTCTCTGGAGGAGTTTGGCCTGAGTGGGACTGAGATCAGATGAGAACTGAGATAGGGTTTTCATAGTCCATTCTTACTTTGAGCTGTCCTGCAGCCTCTCTAAGGACAGAAGTGTGAGGCGTTTCATACTTAGGGTGGTGATGGTGAGGAGCAGTACCTGATTCAAAATAAGCCTTAGACCTGTTCAGCTAGCAAAAGATGTCTAGACAAATCTGTACCTTGTGAGCAAGTATGTAGATAGCAAGGATCTGCTTAAATGGGACTACACCCAAATGCACCAAAACCATTTTCTATTAGGCACGTAAGAGATAGACACGAAAATGTTGGTGGGCTGGAGCTTGGTCTTTAAAACTTGCACCTGACCCTCTGAAGCTGTACTTTTTGTATTCACAAGTGTTGAGCTAATGAGGAAACACTAACCAAGTGGCAGAAGGTGAGACTCAAACCTGTGACCAGGACCTTCTGTTGCAGGTTCTCCTGGCCAAACGCAAGTGTGATGGGACTTTTTATGCTGTGAAAGTCTTGCATAAGAAAACCATCCTAAAGAAAAAAGAGGTATGTCTGCTCTCCTTGGCTACTTCTGCAAACAGTGGTGAGCATATGAGCAATCCCGGTAATGCAATCGAGGTATCTTGTGGCTGAGTGAGCACTCGCATAGACAAGTCACATGTTAAAAATGGATTTCTTAGTGCCATGGAGAAGAATTGAGATTAATCAGGTTAGAGAGGAGTGAGCGGTTCCCTTTCTGGGGCTGGATATGACTCCTTAGAACTCCCAGCTTCTATTTGTTTTCAAAGCAGTGAGCCCCTATGTCAGACTGGACTGGACCCTTGCCTGAAACTCTAATGCCTTGCCTGCTTTTTGATAGCAAAACCACATAATGGCAGAGCGCAATGTGCTCCTGAAAAACGTCAAGCACCCCTTCCTTGTGGGACTCCATTACTCCTTCCAGACCTCGGAGAAGCTTTACTTTGTGCTTGACTATGTAAATGGGGGAGAGGTGAGTGCACATATAGGTTTTATTTTAATCCCTTATTTCGTCTTTTCTGAACATGCTGCTTTATTGCCTAAAACTCTTTCTCATTGGAAGATAATGATGTTGAAGTATAATGTTGCCTTGGCTGCTGACAAGGACCATCTAGGTGTGGCTGGCATGCTATCTCACCTGTAAGCTGAGTGAAGATCTTGCTGGATATGACCTGTGTCAGATGATTCCCAAGCCAAGGACACTGAGGAAAAACATGTACTAGGGGGTATTTTAAAATCCTGTGGAGAATATGGGAAATGCTGACGTTGATGAGCTTTAGGCAAACCCACTTCTGGGCCACCTCGGGATTCCAGTCTAGTGCTTGGGTGATTCCATTGCAGTATGTTAGACTTCTTTTTCTGACCTGTAGAAGCTCTTCTTTCTTCAGCTGTCTTTTTTTCTGGGCTATCTGAAACTGGCTGGGTGCTATTGTTAACATGGATGTCTTGTCCAAATCTAACTCATATTGGGGATCTTAGTGGGTTCAGCTCTGTTCATGGCCATATGACAGGCTGTGGATTGTAGCAAGCTTGGAAGCTTAACTAGATCAGCAGATGACCAGTTTTTTGAGCAATGAATTAAGTGAGATGGTGACATAAAAGGAGGACAAATGAAACAACTTCTGGAAAGGTGTTTAGATTGTTCAGTCATTTGGGTTTATTTGGTGCTGTTCATGTGCCAATTGCTCAAACTGGTTTTCACTCAAATAGCTGGCTTTCAGGCTTGCTCCAGATATCCTTCTTTTTTTTTTTTTTAGAGAAGTAGTGATTAACCTTAGGATGTGTTTGTAGCTCTTCTTCCACTTGCAAAGGGAGCGCTGCTTCCGTGAGCCCCGGGCCCGATTCTATGCTGCAGAAGTCGCTAGTGCAATTGGGTACCTGCATTCCTTAAACATCATTTACAGGTAAGGCATGTGTCCTGCTGGAGAGAGCAAGGGCACTGAGTCTGCCCAGCCAGGCGGTGTACAGTGCTGGGGAGGGAAAAGGCTTCTTCTGAGGCCATGCAAAATGCAGGACTGGAGTAGCTGGGTAATCTCCTACCCCAGACAAGACAGTGGCATTTTACACTGCAAGAGGGGACCTGATGGGCAATAAATGCTCCCAGCCTGATAGTGGGAAGGAGAATGGCTGAGTAAAAAGATCTAAAATGAACCTGGCACAAGAAGGAAGAAACTTTCTCTTGGTGCCAATTTATGCGTAGATATACAGGGGAATTCAGGCTAACAACTGATCCTGTATGACAGCAGTATCTCTATGTTTGCATATGTTGTATGTTGATACCAAACAGTGATGGGAATCTGCACTTTAGGAAGCTCTTTGTGAACTGGATTGTAGGGTCTTGTTAGCTCCTGTTCTTAACTGATACTGTTTCAGATCAGGCTTTTCTAAATATCTGGCCAAATCTGCTCAAACAGCACTTTTTGTCTTGCAGGGACTTAAAACCTGAGAACATCCTCCTGGATTGCCAGGTATATTCATGGCTTATGCTGCCTTCCTGATGCTTTTAAAGCCAGAGGGACGATAAATAGAGGGCTATGGTTCTGCAAGCTGGGCTATAGCTCACTTCATTGATTGGATTTTGTATGTATGCACCACTGCATTTCTGTGCAGATACTGCAAGACAGAACGAGCCTGCCCTCTGCAGAACTGCACAGTTGAGGCCCTCTCAGCTCATTCCCAAAAGCTGGTACCTGGCTTGTGAGCAGGGAGCCAGGGTGCTACTCTGGTGGTGACTGCTATATAAACTGGCTCTTAGATAAAGCAGTGGCAAAGCACAGCAGTGCTGGATCTCTTCATAGCTATGTAGTTGTAGATAAATATTAAAAAAAAAAAATCTAGACTCTACTTTCTCTGTAAGTTCCTCTACTTTTACTATAGGAGGTCCAGTAGGTGGGGGAGGGGAAGTTGATGAACAATGGGGAACTAAAACATACATGAAATGGAATGTGAAGGCCAATGCTTGGAAATCCTGTCTCTTCTCTGGAAAGAGGTGTCCAAGCTGAAATTTCCCTTTCTTCTTTAGGGACACATAGTATTGACAGACTTTGGACTCTGCAAAGAAGGAATGGAGCAAGAGGAGACAACTTCTACTTTTTGTGGCACTCCTGAGGTACAGCATGTGCTGGGGTTTCACTGTGACCTGGGGGCTGAAAGCCTTCAGAGACTTGCTGCTCTGGGTCTTAGACGTGCATGGGTGGTCAGCATCTCAAAATATGGGCTCTGTGAATTACACCATTTCAGACTTTTTGAGGTTGTTAGCCTGAAGCTGGAGTTCAGATAGTGTCTTCCCTATGCAGCAGAGACAATTTTACCTCTAACGGCTCATTAGTACTCTAAATTTGCTGTGCTATCAGGGGTGGGATCTCTGCACTTGGAAATGTCTAGTCTTGTGAAACTGGGGCTGCTCCAGGTAGCTGTGGAGACAAACTTCACCCTGGGAGCCCATGACCAAGCCTGTGAGCAGGCTGTTTACCTGCTCTGACTCCCTGGAGCTGCAAAACAGGGAGCCTGCTCCTACTGACACACCCAGGACCTTGCTGTGCCCTTCTACACGTACTTGGTACGCAGGAGCTGCAAAACACCCTGCGCAGAGGAGAGGACCAGGCTCTCTGGAATGTGAACCCTGCTCAGAGGGAAGGAAATGCCTGTTCTCCAAAGCAACTCAGATTAGGTTTTGCTAAAAAAAAAAAAAGTCTCCAATTTGGCTTCTTGGAGACTTTTTTTCCCCTGCTTCTTAGCAAGCTGGGGATTTTGGTAGCACTTTGGTCTAGGTAATACACCTGTCCTCCTGCCCTTCCTCAGATAGCTTGAAGAAGGGTCTGTAAACAAGCTACCTTTTCGTATTCAAGCTCAGAGACGTGGGCAGGAATTTTCTGGTGGTAGCCTTTGGCTTTCAGTGGGGCCCACTTATGCAATAGTACCGCAGGAATGTTTGAGCTTTTGTTTTGTGGTTTTTGGTGTGTGGTGTAGGTGTTTTGATATTTTTGTTTTTAATTCCACCTGCCTGCCCAGCCCTAGATAGAGAGCCTGATAGTACACAGCAATAATACTGTGTGAGACCAGGCTTGATGTGCTGCTTGTGCTGCAGACTGCTTGAATTCTTCCCTGTTGCTCCTTGGTTGTGGTTATTGGTAGTTTTTCTGCTTTGAACAGACTTAATGGGACTTAAAACTGCAGCTTTCTTAAAACTTCATGAGCCTCTTGGAGATGTAATGTGTCAGTGCAGGACAGGTTTGCTGGCTGAGTTGTGGTGTGTGGCAAATCCTTTTACAGTCCTCTATAGGAGGAGAACCTTGTGTAGCCCAGAAAACTACTTTGAGGATTTTGGTAGGTATCTTTCAAGCGCTCTGCTCTGAAGCAAGTGGAGAGTCTATCAAAGTATAGTAGGAAATGCATCTGTGTACTTACTAATGCATTTGCTTAGCTTGAGCTGCAGCCAGGTTTGGGCACTTAGGAGGACAAAGCCCTTCCTTTATAATCTGACTCAAACTTTACTTCTGTCTCTTCCTAGTACTTGGCTCCTGAGGTGCTAAAGAAGCAGCCGTATGACAGGACGGTAGACTGGTGGTGCCTGGGAGCTGTCCTCTATGAGATGCTGTTTGGACTGGTAAGTTTGGAAGCTGTTTTACTCTACATAGTGGAGAACTTTTCAACAATTGTGATGTGAGGGTGGTCTGGCATTCACATGGTACCTGACATGGACAACTGAATCCTGAATTAGATGACCTGTTTCAATCATACCATTGCCCTTTAAACAGAGAGATATATGGTTCCTTATGGTAGCTCATGTTTTACCTGGCTGCTTCTCCTCTCTTTCAAATTAGCCTCCTTTTTACAGCCGAGATGTGTCTCAAATGTATGACAACATTCTGCACAAGCCACTCCAGATCCAAGGAAGCAAGACTGTGGCAGCTTGTGACATCCTCCAGGGACTTCTCCACAAGGACCAGAAGAGGAGGCTGGGTGCCAAGACAGACTTTGTAGGTTGCCTCCATTAGGATCAGGAGAGGGAGGATGGATAGGAAACCTTTCTATTCTGAACCTTTCTCTTGTGATAACAGCACTGCCTTGGAAAAAGCTTTCCAGACAGGTTGATGTCTTTCCAGCCTCCTAACAGGAGCATATGGGGTTGACTTGGATTTCCAAAGGGAAAGGTGTGGTGGCAAGCTAGGACACCACTGTGTGATAGTGTCATCTCCCTTCAAGGGATTACTGGACCATGACCCTCACATAGTAACAATTTGCTACACGGGCCCTACATGGATATGTGGTAGCTCCACGCCTTGCTTCAACCACTTAATGCTATGAAACCGGGTGGCAGATGCTGGAAAAGGAGGGTTGGCAGAAGAGTGACTTCCCCCCCCCCACTTTCTATGCAGCTTGAGATAAAGAACCATGTATTCTTCAGCCCAATAAACTGGGACGACTTGTACCACAAGAGGATTACGCCTCCATTTAACCCCAATGTGGTAAGTGGGTATTTCTGTTGGTATCTATTACATAGTGGTACAAAAGGAATCCTCTCCAGATGTCTTATGCTGACACTGAGGGGTGCTTAAGTGCAGGTTAGGAACTGTAAATGCAGTTGTGATGACACTTTTGGAAGAGGAGCTGTTTTAGACTGTCTGAACACAAGCACTCACTCGAAATGACTGTGTGTCTCTGTTCCTTGGCTTAGGCCGGTCCCGCTGATCTGCGACACTTTGATCCAGAGTTCACCCAAGAAGCAATCTCCACCTCCATCACTCACACACCTGACCTAGCAGCCAGCAGCTCCAGTGCCTCAGATGCATTTTTAGGGTTTTCTTATGCACCAGCTGAAGAGGGCATCTAGGTTTTATAAAGGCTTTGAGAAGCCAGATTTTAACTGAATGGGTTTTATGTTTGGTGTGTTTTTTGTTTTTGTTTTTTTTCCTGAAAGGATTGGTACTGTCCTTTGCTCATGGTTTAAGGAAATTGGGACTAATACACTAACTGGCTGGGATGGAACAGAGCTCTTAACTCTTGCTGTGTGGTGGATTTCCCTCTAAATGGCTGTTCTGTTGGCATGGAAAGTGGGACACATTATTATTATTTTCCCCCTGAGTGTCTTGTGCTACTTGGTAGGATTGTATTCACTCTGTGATTGTATTTATGGTTGAGGGTATGTACCATCATTCCCATCACAGGCATGTCCCTCTAACTGGCTACTTTCCTTTTTTTTTTTTTCCCTTCCCCTTGGCAGAGTTAACTCTGCCCAGCTCTGTCCAACTGCTTTGCCTCCCCCAGTAGAGGGGTGAAAACTCTTTGCACTATCAAAACCAGTGGCTTTCTTCAAGTGGACTGTGCCACTTAAGTCACTCATCCTGGGCTGTCCATCATTATCGCTCCGAAAGCAGCTGCAGGTCTGTGAAGCCTGAGCTGTGCTGCGGCCTTTCAGCCAGTCCCTCTCCAAGGTGAGTGGATCATTTCTCTCTCTGGTCCAGGATTGGGATGCTGCTGAAGCAACAAGGAGGCCGTTATGGAGGAGCCAGTGTGTGCAGGGAAAAATCCTAGATAAAATGGGTGGGGAAGAGGCAGAGTTGTCTGGCAAAATAAAACAACCTTATGGCCAAAACCTGCTTGGGGTGGGAGGGGTCCTCTCACAGCCTGTGCTTGACTTGCCTGAGGCACACCAACACTACTGCACCGAGCACCACCCGGAGCGCCGGGGAGCACCGGACAGCGAGGGAGCCCGAGCCCGGCTCCGCACCCCGCGCTGGGGTGGCCGGCAGCGCCGAGGCCTCGCACGCCGGAGCAGCGGTCCTCCAGGCTCCAGCGCCCGTCTGAAAATGCCTGTCACTGATGTACGACAGTTATTTATTCTGCCTTAATTTAAATGCTGGTATACTCATTGGATGTCACTTCCTGCTTTTATTTAAGTCTTTTTGTTGTTCTGTTGCTGTGGCGAGAAAGGGGGCCGAAAGCTGCTCCCTGCAATGCAAAAAGTTGTGTGATGCTCACACTGTTGGGAAGCTTGTGCCAGAACAATTTATTTTTTTTTATCAGACTTATCTTGTACNAGGGGAGGCTTTCCCTCTCGCCAGCAGTTACAGGTCCCTGCGCAAAAGGCTGTGCGGCAGCTGGAGGGTGCAGAGGTGAGGGGCGGCTCTCGGCGCCTTGGGCTCTGAGGGCTGGCGAGCCGCCTTGCCCTGGTCTGAGGGCCCGCTGCNCACTCATCCTGGGCTGTCCATCATTATCGCTCCGAAAGCAGCTGCAGGTCTGTGAAGCCTGAGCTGTGCTGCGGCCTTTCAGCCAGTCCCTCTCCAAGGTGAGTGGATCATTTCTCTCTCTGGTCCAGGATTGGGATGCTGCTGAAGCAACAAGGAGGCCGTTATGGAGGAGCCAGTGTGTGCAGGGAAAAATCCTAGATAAAATGGGTGGGGAAGAGGCAGAGTTGTCTGGCAAAATAAAACAACCTTATGGCCAAAACCTGCTTGGGGTGGGAGGGGTCCTCTCACAGCCTGTGCTTGACTTGCCTGAGGCACACCAACACTACTGCACCGAGCACCACCCGGAGCGCCGGGGAGCACTGGACAGCGAGGGAGCCCGAGCCCGGCTCCGCACCCCGCGCTGGGGTGGCCGGCAGCGCCGAGGCCTCGCACGCCGGAGCAGCGGTCCTCCAGGCTCCAGCGCCCGTCTGAAAATGCCTGTCACTGATGTACGACAGTTATTTATTCTGCCTTAATTTAAATGCTGGTATACTCATTGGATGTCACTTCCTGCTTTTATTTAAGTCTTTTTGTTGTTCTGTTGCTGTGGCGAGAAAGGGGGCCGAAAGCTGCTCCCTGCAATGCAAAAAGTTGTGTGATGCTCACACTGTTGGGAAGCTTGTGCCAGAACAATTTATTTTTTTTTATCAGACTTATCTTGTACATGCTGAAGCCATCAGAAGTGTGACATGGTTTATATTAAAGTGCATACACTAATGTGCTTCCATCTCTGACCTGTATGTGAGGGAGGGTGAGGACTTCATGCTGTGCCCGATGCTTGGCTGCATGCAGGAAGTAACTGATTTTTTTTATTTTTTTAATTAAAGATAAATTCCCTACCCCAGGCTAATAGGAGGACTGGTATTTTTGCTTTTACCTGGGCCCCAGGCTAGAAACCTGTTCCCGAGGGCCGCGGGCCCGCCCTGGGCCGCTGACAGGCGGCGGCTGGCCCGGGGCAAGGCCGACCGCCGCGAGGGCCGGCGGGCCCGTGGCCCNGAGCCAGGGGCCGGCTCGGGGCGCCCGCAGCCGCTGGGGAGGCCCTGGCAGGCGCTGCGGCCTGCCTTGAGCGCCCGGGGAGTCTCCGGGAAAGCGTAGCGTCAGCCGGCAGCGTCTGCTCCGCCGTGGTTGCGCTCTGCGGCACTAGCGGCAATTTCAGCCTTGGGTGCCGTGCAGAGCAGTCTCTGGAGCTTTCAGCTATCCCACCTGTGGAAGAGCTAGGGCGTAAGTTATAAGGATGAAACCCCTGATACAGCTTCTTCAGTCTGTCTTGACTTAGAGTTTGGGACAGAAAGAAATCAGCCCTTGTACATCTGATACTGCCTATCTGTCCGCTGCAAAATGTGTCCAGAGCAAAAAGAGAGTAAGAGGAGGCTGATCAGGTGCAAAGTTTAATAGCAGCTACGATGGTTAATACCAGTTCTGGATCGGCTACAGTACCTTGTTAGAGGGGCTTTAGTGTTTAATGGATTGAAATTTGTAAGGATTATTTTCACTTGAATTGTCAACTTTAAACCCAGATGAAAGGATGTGAAGTGACTGAAGTGATTTGCTTTGTGTTTATTTGCTAGTTCTTTAAAGAAATTTTAAAAAGAGAGTTGTGCTTCGGGACTATATCCAAGAACATAATGTCTCTCCATTAATCTATTCATAGCTTAAAAGATGAGATCACATCTGAGAAACTGCTTGGGGTAAAATTGTGGATTACAGCAGGGCCAAGAGAAAAGTTCAGTGCTGCTGAGGTAAGAAGTGAACAATTGTTTGCAAATTAGTTATGTTTCAAGATCTGTTTAATGCGAAATAGAAAAGAACAACACAGAATTTGCAATAGTACTGCTGTATATGAATTTACACAAATTGAATTTTGAATGCTTTTCTGATAGGGTCAAGTTCATTGCAAGTTGTCAGAATTATTTACTTTCCCTCATCGCAGTGTAACTTCCTGCAGTCTTGTGTGTAGCTTTTTTCACGTGTATTTTTTCTGGATCTCTGCTGTCTTCTAGTTTTCAGCTCTGAAGAAATTCCTGGAGGATGGTGGAGCCATCCTCGTGATGCTAAGAGAAGGCGGAGAGTCCCGATATGGCACAAATATTAACTTTTTATTAGAAGAATATGGGATCGTTTTCAATAATGGTAATGGGGCTCACTGATACCTTTTATTCTTCCATTTTCAGCACAATCCAAAGAGCAGGTTCAGCCTTTGTTGGTATAAGGCAAGCAGATCCCTCTCACAAAGTACCTTTTGGTCCAAGAGATGTTTTTTCTTGAAATCTACATGTAAAATGGGAGTACACCAAGGGCTTTCCATGGGCAGAGTACCTTGATAATAACTTGGCCATCTCCATTCCTTTGTTAATTTTAATGGTATTTGCTAGCAAAAATTAATTCTAGTTTCATTTCAAACATTTTTTCCAGGCATTTTAATAGATTGAATCACTTCATATTCACCCTGAATAAACAGTGGCACTTTTCTTTAAGAGACCAATAAAATGCCATTCATTAGGTTTTGTACTGCCAAGGCGAAAAAAGCCCAACTGTGTCTCAGTGTACATAAAATATTTTTAGTTTTTGGTGGTATTTCTAGACTGTGCCTTCTTTGCATCAGCAGTATTAGATTCATCATGCTTTTGGAAGACACATATAAAAAGAATTTGAACTTGTAAAACTTGATACATATTCTTTTAACTGGATCATCCTTTTGCCTCTTCTGCTTTGCAGAAGATATGGAGGTGTGCTCATTTTTATTTGAACTTGCAAATATATTCCTGTTCTAAATTTGTATGTCCAAAAGGAAACAGTAGAGAAGGCTGATCTGAATTCTTTTGGGAGCCGCATGCCAGCTTTGTGGTGTTAGAAGCAAACACACAGGGAATCCAAGAGCTAAACTCACTTTTCAGCACTATATCTAGCATACTGCTCAGCTAAGATGTAAATATCTTTATATTTTTCTTTCTTCAAGATGCTGTAGTACGAAATGTATATTACAAGTACCACCACCCAAAAGAAGCACTAATCTCTGATGGAGTTTTGAATAGGTAAATATTTGAGGTATATAAATCTTTACAGTAAACTCTTATAATCCGTATTGTGTTCTGTAAGTTTTGCTTTTCAACGTCTTGTAGGGGGATCAGTGAAGCTGCAAGAAAAACAGTTCTTGAGACACCAGATGAAGATGGAAGTGGACGTGACTCACAGTAAGTGTTTTCCTTTGAGGAAGCTGATGTGAAAAGATTTAGAGTAACTTGGAATTAGCAGGTTTGTAACCTAGCAGGAGTACGTTGTATTTGTGTTGAGGTTTCGTACGTCAGCTTCTTGCTCCTCAAGGTTGTATCTGGAAAGAAGACTCTGTTTAGTAGTGCTTGATAACCAATGAAGGAGCAGGAGCGATAGGTTTTGAAGGGAATTATTACTCTCCTGACCAGATCTTTTATGTCCCTTGTATGTGGATTTGAATTTGATTAGGCAATGTAAATACAAATAACCTCTAGATAGTGAGTGGTCTGTCTGCAGGCATGAGCAACCCTACATCTTTTTAAAGAGTCTTAATCCAGGGTAGGATAGACATTTATTGCTGTTTTTAGCTTTCCATCCATCTGTGCTGCAGAGGAGTGAAAAGGCATTGAGAAGAACACAGCTTTTCTGTAAATAACTATAAATGTTTGTGTTCTTCCTTGCAGCTAGTTTTTAGACTAATAAATGACCGTGTGATTGTTTACAATGAAAAATGTAAGTGTAAAAATGTTCCGTGTAGTTTTGTTCCAGAATATATATTCGTCTGTGCCTGTCCTTCTCTCAGATACAGGAGTGTGCAAACAGAAATCAAGAGTGTTCTTTGTGATTTAAAGACAAATTGTCAACCTAGAAGAACCTGTAGAAAGAGACTAAAATGTCATTATAATGATCTGAATGTTCAAAAGCATGCCTCTTGGTAGCCCACCACCAGCGCACAATTGCATTTTGCAGTTTAGGCAGGCAGACTGAGTTTTATAAATATGTCCAGCCTACCTGATACGTGCAAATACTTACAGAGTTTCTGTATTTCCTGCAGAGCGCTCACTTTCGTGTATCCATTCGGTGCCACACTGAATGTGATGAAACCAGCAGTGGCTATTCTATCAACAGGATCTGTCTGCTTCCCGCTCAACAGGCCTATTCTTGCTTTCTATCAGCATGAGGTATGATTCTGCATGTAACAAACCATGCATTCTCCCCCTACCCCACACAGAAAATGTGAGTGTATTTTCTGGGAGTACTTACAAACCCACTTCTATTCTTCTATTTTTAATGCACCTGCAAACTCCAGATGAGCCTAGTGACTCCTGGCTCCTTTTATGGAAAAATTTGCGTGGGGTTCAGAGGAGAATATATATTTGTTTGATTGACAGATGGATATTTCTAGTTCTTTAAAGTTTCATTGTTTGTTTGGTTTTTTTCCCTACTCTTTTAGTGATCATTTAGTATGATTATTGCTAGCTTCATAAATATGTCATATTGAGTTAAGGAAGAGGGCTGTCACCATGCAACCAGTAGATTTTTATGTTACCAATAGTTCAGAAACCTAGTAGTAGTTGATGGGTACAAACAAAGAATTAATATTGGTAGCGAACGTAAACTGTTAACACATGGGTTGATCACTGAAGTGTAATAGGTTTGTGCAGTGGAAACCATTACACATCATGCTGATAGTTCTTCCCTTGATATATTACCATGACATGAATGTCAAATAGATGGCATCATTTTTCCTATCTAGCTCAAGGCATTTATAGACACAAGGGTAGAAGATAAAGCCAGGGACAGAGGTTGTCTCTCAAGCAGAGCAGAGAAACTTGGTAGAACAAACCCAGGATCTCTTGGAGTGAAAAAGATACGGTAAAGAATAGCAACAGAAAGTGAAGGAATGGAAAGTAAGAGCAGAGGATGCTACCTAGTTATGATATTGCAGGTAAAACATGTAGAGTTCAGGTTAAAACTTTGCAAGATGTGCAGTATGAAACATCAGCAATTTGTTAAACTAACTGTAGCTTGCTTTGATGTGTCTGCAAATTCATTACAGCAGTCTTCAGGGTTATATTATGCTATGAGTTTCACAGTTGGTGCGGGGAGCATTACAGTGTTTTTTGTTCTGTTGAAAACTTACTATTCCTTATGTATGTCCTTGTGGAAGGATTAGGGGTAATCTGGGTAGAGAGGAATTCCAAAGGTGTTCCATGAATGCATTTTCGTGCATGCTTAGTTTAGCTAAATTAAAATATAATGACCTGCATATTTTGCATTTTATCTTACAAACAATAAAATTACTAAACTCTTCTCTCATTACCTGAATATGTGCTATATGACATGCATGCATGTCACTGGCCTCTAGGTTTACGTTCTGAATGCTGAAGAATGGGTTGCTGGAAGTTAATAATGCATTCGTTTAACTTAATTCTTTTTTACTTAGTTGAAAAAAGAGTGTTCTTTTTTTGCAAAAATAGCTTAAGTGCAGCTATTGCTGATGAAATTCTCTGTATTTTTTTATTGCCAGCCAACTGTCTACTCTTATGAAATGCAGATCAGTATTATTAATAAATTTATGAGCCTTCAGAGCATATACTCTTACAATAATGCTGTGTTCTTGTGAGCTTGCCAAGTTTGAAACTGCTTTTGCCACTCCTTATTCCAAAATTTCCGATTTCTTTAAATCACTTTGTAATAAGACAGCATTAACAATTACCTCTCAAACTGCAGTTTAGAAGGATGTTTTGCTCTATTGTATTCTTTGTTGTTAGAATCAAGGTGGAAAGATGGCAGCATTGGGATCTTCCCACATGTTCAGTGATCAATATTTAGATAAAGAAGAAAATGGTAAGATCATGGTAAGTTTGTTGTGTTTTTTTGGTTTTGTTTTGGGTTTTGTGTGTTTTGGGTTTTTTTGCTGTTTTGTTTTTTTTTTTCCTCCAAAAAACCCCATGCCTAAGTGGATCTTCACAGCACTTACAAAGCAATCCAAGCTAACTAGCTTCATCTTAAAGCAAGATAGCTCTGAAATGGATTCAGTGTAGAGATTCTAACCCAATACTAACATCTGATGAATTTGTTAGAGCATAAGTAAGAGGAAGGAGTTTTTAAAGATATAGTTTATTATTTATGTATAGGACTCTGAAAAGCTTTTCCTACTTCTGTTCACCACTTTATTGTTACTAATATTTAAATATTTAGTAGAGGGTTTTTTTGCCTACTACTTTTTCTTTGCTTCTTTAGCGCTTGATTATGGCTACTGATTAATAATAAACCATTGCATGTATAGCTCCTGATGCTTGGAGATTGTAACACTCTTCCCAAAGTGGGGTATGTAACGTTGTTAAGTGTAAGAAGGGGAGTTTCCTGCTGAGGTGTTCCTGAAAGTATGCACCTCATACAAAGTAAGCTCATTGCCATGACTCATTGCTTTCATATGTAAATACAAATAAAGTTTGTATTTTCTCCCTAGATATTCTTTATTACCCATATTTTTCTTCTTTTTCATGGTATGTTATTTAATAGATTTATTACGAATGTTTAAGCATAATATAAGATTACTTGGACCCTCCAGAAATTAACTAAGTTTTGCCCTTCTCCAGGATGTGCTTTTCCAGTGGCTCACAACATCAGATATCCATTTAAACCAGATGGATATGGAGGACCCTGAGGTAAGAGAGATCCATTGCAAGGAAGTAAATAATAGCCTGATCCAGCAGCACCATTTTTGGCAAACCATGTATTTAGCACAAAATGGTTAACAGCTAGATGGATGCTGTTGTTGCAGACCTTTTATTTAGGGTCTGAGATTCAGTGGACAGATGGATTAGGCATAAAAAATAATGGTATTGTATCTCTGTTGGACTTAGATTGCTATTCATTATCAGATTTCATTTGTGAAAGGCTCTTTCCAATTTGCCCGTGTTTATGAGATCATTTGCTGCTCCAGCATAATAAGTTTGCACTTCCCTCTGAGCCCCCAAACAAGAGGAACACGCATGAAGTGAAGGCAGATCTTCTGCACTTGAGTAGGGATCGACCTGTGTATCAAGTTTAGTTGCTTTTTTCACTGGTGTATGCAAACGCTGTTTTTATTTGGAAATATCATACGTGATAAAATCGTATACTAAGTGTGCATAAAAAGAACAACAGTCTTCCACAGTTGACTAGCAAGCTGTCTCTCTTAATTTTAAAGAATTGACAGAAATCAGATACAACATCCATGTGGCAAGTAGTTTTACAGCTAAGAGAACAGAGTTCATAGAGTATACCAATCTAGCAAGCTGCACTGCAAGTGGTCATACCTGGTAAAGTATGAAATAATTATTTCTAGATGAGATTTTTAAGTGAGATATAAACTAGAAAGAGACTATGTCAGTGGATTGGTCTTTTTAAATCATAGGTGTGTGCATCTGTGTGTGTGTGTGTTCAGATTTCAGACTATACCATGCTCCCAGATACAGCTGCGCTGTCTGAGCAACTGCGAGTCTGTCTGCAAGAAGGAGATGAGAACCCAAGGGACTTCACAAAGCTGTTTGATACATCCCTTTATCAGCTGGATACAACTGCCCTCCCTTCAGTTATCAAGTCAGCAGCTGTGATTTTTTGTTGTTGTTAATTTTTCCATTGTATATTCTGCATTTTCTGTTTGTGCTTAACTGTGTCTTAAGAGCAGAAGGGACTGAGCTGTAGGCAGCATTCTGAATATGGATACACCAGAAGATTGATTTGTACAGTGTGACAGCAATATTTTCTCTTGCTTCTTGTCTTAGCTGTAGTTTCTGACATTGGGTTTATTTTTCCTTTTTTCTGAATACTGCTGTTTCAGTGAACTGATATTTTTAGTAGAACTGTCTACAGTGGTGATGGGTGCTTTCTGGAGTGACAGCTGGTTGTTTTTCCACTTTTGCATTACTGAAGCTGCATTTCATTCATCTTTGCATTTCCCAATAGTTGTGTCTTGAGATTTATCTGCTGCTCAGTTTTGCCAGTGTTGTATTGCCAGCAGCTTTGTCCCTCATAACTCATCTGTTATCTAGATCATGTATGAACACGTTGAATAGTAACAGGCTTAACACAGATTCCATGAAACTCTATTCTGTTGTGGACACTCTTCTTACTCTTTTTCTTGTATTTTCACTAGATATGAATTCATAGTGGGATCTCCCTTCTCATCCCATAACAAATAACTTATTTTAAAATAGCTTTTGGTTATGGACTTCCTGAAAAAACTTTTTGAAATTCCAAGTCTGCTCTTTTTGAACTGGATCACTTTTTCCTCATGCATGTTCATCTGTTTAAAAGTTGCTTGAGTAATTGAGGTGTGACTTGTGCTTTTTTGTCATCTTACATATCCACCTATCATTATCTTCTTCTCTGTCCTAATTTTAACTAATTAGCTTGCTGTAGAAGTAAATTATTACCGATAGTAGTTCTCTGAGGTCCTTCTAAAATAAGACATCCCATTTTTTTATTGCTATGACTGTGCATAATGTTGACCGTGGTGTCTTCATAAAAATTCATCTCTATAGCCTTAATCGCTTGCAAGTGGAAATGACTGTTGTATCATTTCTTCTCTCATACTTTGCCTTCTTCTGTGGTGCAGAGCTTATGAACAGCTGAATGTGAAACATGAACCCCTCCAACTCATTCAGCCTCAATTTGAGACTCCACTACCTGTCCTCCAGCCAGCTGTGAGTAATCTCCTTGCTGATACAGCACATGGAGAATCCTGTTCATTGTAAAACTTCTGTGTGTCATCTCCGTAGTTCTTTCCAAAAAAAAAAAAAAANTTTTATAAAAAAAAAAAAAAAAAAAAAAGTGAGAAATGCTGTTGTAATAGTTAATCACTTGGGAGCTGAACATTACAGGGACTATCTTTTAGGAAAGAGCACTTATTTATGCTTCCATTTTTTTTATCAACAGAGCTTGGAAATGTAGCATCTGGTACCAGAGCAGAATGCCTTGTGTAAATAAGCCTTCAGCCGCGTAGCTGCTCCCAGTCCTGTGAGCTGCTGGGGTTCAGCCTTCGCTGTGAAAACAGAATGTGGTATTTCAGGAAGCAGTGATGGTGTAAGTAATACACTGACTGCTGCCAGGGGAGGAGCCAGTCTGTCCCACTCTTCCATCTCCCATATCCTTTGGGGAAGTAGAAAGTGGAGCGTTGGTCTTTTACAGCAAGGGCTGGCCAGGCTTTTACCAGCAGAGATTTGGGCTGGCAGCAGCAACACGAGCTACAGCACGGTGCTGTCAAACTTATTTTGAGTATCTTGGAGTTTTGCGATCATGGCTCCATCCTTATTTACCTTGGCCACTGAGGAAACATTACTGGGATCCTTAACAGCTGCAGGGGTGCAACTGAAAGTAGTGTCTCATGCACGGCTCTTTAAAAACAGAAGTCCAGCTTGTGGCATAAGTGGTGACTGCATGAAAAAGAAAATTCTCTTACCAGAATTGTGTGAATATGTTTCTACGGTGAGCTGTTATGGTGAGCTTAGTACCTCAGCTATCTCAGCTATCACCTCGTCTCATGAAGCAAAACTAAAAACAAAATGCAAATGCAGTATGTCTAGTTGTAATGCAAGGTGATAATTCTGGCATACTTGTTACTAAGCTCTTTTGGAATATTCAGTTATTTTTACAAAATATATGTAGAATTTTTAAAAAGGTGTGCCTTTGTACTGTGGGCTTTGGAGTTGCTTCTGACTTTATAAAAGGTTTCTTAAAGTCCAATCTAAGTCCAAAACTGTTGTCTTAGCGATCTGTAAAGTGTAAGAAAAATATTTGGCAATAAACTGTGCTAATTCTTCTCTTCAAGGTTTTTCCACCTGCTTTCAGAGAATTGCCTCCTCCCCCTCTGGAGCTGTTTGACTTGGATGAAACCTTTTCCTCTGAGAAAGCTCGTCTTGCAGAGATTACAAACAAATGTAAGCGGAACAGACTGATTGTTTACACATTTATACATAAAGTCCAAGTTTCTGGAGGAAAATTGTTCTTATATTTAATTTTAAAACATGGTCCTCATTTATGAAAATCCACTGCTGTCATCCTGGCCTAAGAAGTTGGAAGGCCTTGGAAATTGATAATGTGACTGTGTACTGTGACATTTTATTTTGTTTGTAACATGACATTTTATTACGTTTCTGCCTGCTGCTTCCTATATCATGCATAAATTGCTTTGCGTGCTCTTGCTGATTTATTTCACATCTTTTTGTGCTTTGAAGTTGAAATGTTAAGGCTATTCTAAACCCACTTTAGATCTAAAAAAGGTGAGAAAGTACCAGCTGCAAGGATGCATCATGGCTAGTGCACTGAACTTAGTTATAGGACTTAACCTCCCAGAATGCCAACAACAAATGAGAGTTGTAGTACATTTTTGCCCAGGTGATATGGATATGTGTGATATTCAACTGCCTTCTTCCTTGGGATGCTTGTTTAGGTACTGATGATGACCTGGAGTTTTACGTACGAAAATGCGGCGATATCCTGGGAGTAACAAGTAAACTCCCAAAGGAGAAGCAAGATGCCAAACATATCCTGGAGCATATCTTCTTCCAAGTGGTTGAGTTTAAGAAACTGAATCAGGTATTTTTAATAACAGAATTACAAGTGAATAGTTGGTAGTATCAGCACTGAGGCTAATACGTCTCCGTGGCAGCTACGGTTGTCAGAGGCAAGAGGTACAGCCATGTGTTAAGTCATTTGTTCTATAATAAATTAGACCAGTGAAGTGTGATCCAGAGTACTTAATGACTGTTAATCTGTATAGAATGTGTAGTGCTCTATTTATTAAGTCTCTCATTTATTTTAACTGGGGGATTAATACGTGCAAGTGTAGTTCCGGTAATTTCAGCTAGATACAGTTCACTAATGGTGCATTGTGTAACAGCAGTGTGCCCCCACGAATGTTCACAGTGCTTGCTGATGCTGCAACGGAGGGGTGAAACTAGCATTGTTACTCACAAGCAGTACTGTGTTGAAATAATTCTTTATAGTAAACTTGATGCTTCAAAATCTGTTCGGAGCATATTGGCAGATCAGCTATTCCTATGAACAAGTATTCCCTGTTTCTCAAATAGTCTAGTTAAGAGACAAAAATTTGACGTTTCTACCCTATTGTTAAAATTCCTTTTTTTTTTTTTTCCCCCTCCTTTCTCCTTTTCCCTTACCTAAGGAACATGATACTGACACAAGTGAAGCTGGATTCCAGAATGGTAACTGAGACCTGACTTTCCCCAATTTGGAGATAGACCTTATACTTTTCTATTTTTTTCAGTCTCTGTTTTCAGTATATTGATTGGGACCATTTCAGAAGTTCACTGAATGTTTGGGTCATTTGTGTGTAGTAGTTTGGATAATTAATGCCTTTTGAGGAAGTGCTTGTATTTTGAAAAAACTTTCCAAATAGTTTCCTATTTTTCTACTTCTTTATCGTAACTAATTTTGTAATATATATGAAAAAAAAACCCTTATACTAAGAAAATGTGGTTTTGGTCCTTCTTTCTGGCTCCAGGATTTATTTTCTTGTAGTAAGGCTTACTGTGGATTCTCCTGGTGTGCATATAGTCCTTAATTGCACTGTGGGAAAGATTGTTATTTTGGTTTGTGAACAGTGGAAAAGAAAATACAACCATAAATACAGGAGCTGCTGAAGATACGCTGGACTGTCACGCCGAGGCAGTCTCCTTTTGCCTCTCTGCCAAAATGAACCAAGGAGAGGTGGATTTGTTGCTATAGAAGGAGAATGTTTCTTCCAAGGGAGGGGAAGAGTCGAAATTAAGCAATAATGGCATTGTGGTAGATTGCTGCCTCATATAAAACTGGAAATAGATCATTTTGAAAAGAAGGGACGGCATTTGGATGAAAAAGACTTTAAGATTTAGTGGATCATTATTAAGAAAATGTGTTACTGTGCAGAAACTTGGGAATATTTGTACTTACAGTTATTTGATATCTAGCCTATTCCCAGAGACAGTGAGTTAGGTAATGCACCAGAATGGAAATTCAAGTGAAATTCATTGACTCTGAAATGTTGAAGCTCAATGCACAGCAAAAATAGAGCCAAGGATATGAGTGACGAGAAAGGATTGGTCAACATCATTAACACTGCATGTGTGTATTGCAAGGACTTTTTTTTTATATCAACACTGAGGTTGCACTTTGACATCCAAAAAATTTTGTATTTAATCTGACACCCAAACTATGAAACTTAAATTCTTTCCCCGCTCAAGCCTTCTATGCAGCCTTTGTGACACCTCTGCTTTATCTTGCTCTGCCATGGTTTTTTAGTGTCAAAGCTGCTTTTTCCAAAAGATCCGTTAATCTTTTATGCCACAAAAAGTCATTTCATTTTACATTGCTTCATGCTTTGGATGCCACCTTGGTGCAGGTTTCTCTTGAAGGAGGTGCCCTGAAGCACCTGCTAAGAGATGTGCGAATATAACGTTAGCAGAAGTGGGTGCTATCTCTGCTTACTCTGCAGACATGACTTTTTCATAGCAGCAATGTTTGAATTTTTTCATTTCCTCCTCTTTTATTTATGTTTGACAGGTCGTGTTTGTCACACAGAGTAGTTTGTACATTCCAGCTACAGATTTATACAATAAGCTTAATCTTCCCTCTGCAGTATCAATACCAGTCAGTCAACCGGCACAGGCTGCAGTTGTACCAAACAACTGTGTGCTCCTCTCCTAATGACAGGTTTGGTTTGTACTGTTCTGTGGTATTTATACTTCAAACTGTAAATACTTTCCGGGCCCTTTTTCTGAGTTGTTTTTTGTCACCTATTCCTGGTGTTGTAACATGGTTTAGAAAAAAGTCATCGGAGCAGCCAGAGAATAGAAGCAGCTCCCTGTTTACTGTTTGTCTGTAGTGCCACTCTGGCAGCTGAAGACAGATTTTTTTCACTGCATGGATGTTTTTTTGGCCAGAAGCTCCAGTGTGAAATACACGTGGAGGCGATAGCTTGCATCTCTAAGTTGTCCCTTTGGCCCTCTGGAGGTATTTAAACTGTTATTTTGTAAACAGAAGTGCTTACTTTGGTCATGGGAATGTGATACACATGAAGTTTATGGCTGATTGACAGAATTTTGAAGGAGTACAAGTGGGTGAGGGCTTTCAAGAAGTGAGGCTAGGCCACGGGAAGGTTAGGCGCACAGCAGCCACGGAGTTTCTATGGTAATGAAACTNTGCTTTGGATGCCACCTTGGTGCAGGTTTCTCTTGAAGGAGGTGCCCTGAAGCACCTGCTAAGAGATGTGCGAATATAACGTTAGCAGAAGTGGGTGCTATCTCTGCTTACTCTGCAGACATGACTTTTTCATAGCAGCAATGTTTGAATTTTTTCATTTCCTCCTCTTTTATTTATGTTTGACAGGTCGTGTTTGTCACACAGAGTAGTTTGTACATTCCAGCTACAGATTTATACAATAAGCTTAATCTTCCCTCTGCAGTATCAATACCAGTCAGTCAACCGGCACAGGCTGCAGTTGTACCAAACAACTGTGTGCTCCTCTCCTAATGACAGGTTTGGTTTGTACTGTTCTGTGGTATTTATACTTCAAACTGTAAATACTTTCCGGGCCCTTTTTCTGAGTTGTTTTTTGTCACCTATTCCTGGTGTTGTAACATGGTTTAGAAAAAAGTCATCGGAGCAGCCAGAGAATACAAGCAGCTCCCTGTTTACTGTTTGTCTGTAGTGCCACTCTGGCAGCTGAAGACAGATTTTTTTCACTGCATGGATGTTTTTTTGGCCAGAAGCTCCAGTGTGAAATACACGTGGAGGCGATAGCTTGCATCTCTAAGTTGTCCCTTTGGCCCTCTGGAGGTATTTAAACTGTTATTTTGTAAACAGAAGTGCTTACTTTGGTCATGGGAATGTGATACACATGAAGTTTATGGCTGATTGACAGAATTTTGAAGGAGTACAAGTGGGTGAGGGCTTTCAAGAAGTGAGGCTAGGCCACGGGAAGGTTAGGCGCACAGCAGCCACGGAGTTTCTATGGTAATGAAACTGTGGCTGTAATTCACAAAAGTTGGTTCCAAGCAACTGTTGCTGCTTTCCCTATTTTGTCTCTGTCCTCTCATGCAACGTGACTTCACATCCCTTAATCTATCCCTAAAAGAGGAGGGGGGTGCGTATATTGGTTCTTCAGCAAACTGTAAATGCCCTGGAGAGTGGTTTTCAGAAGTAATTCCCCATGTCTTTGTGTCCGCTGTAAGCAGTGATGGGAGAGGAGAAAGGGGAAGGAGAGCCCGTGGCCGTGGAAGGTGGGAAGCTCGAAGAGGAGAGCAAGCACGGCCGTAACGGGGGTGGGCTCGGTTCTTTCCCTCGGACCAGGGCGTGGAAGTCACAGAGTGACCTTGTCCTTGCGGGCCTCCGCGTCAGCCAGCGCTCGCCGTGCCGAATTCCTCCAGCTGGGAGGACGATTAAAATCCCATAAAACGAATGGCGGAGGGTGAGGCCGCCGTCAGGCGGGGGGCGGCGGGAGGCCGGCGGGCGCTCCCGGGCCGAGGCTGTCCGCCCGCCGCCCATTAACACAAAAGACAGCGGTCGGGGAGGAGGGGGGAGCCCGCGGGGCTGCTGCTGGCTCGCAGGGGCTGCCTGCAACAGCCCGAGCCCCCCCAGCCTGCAGTGCCCCGAGCAGTTCGCCGTTTCAGTCACCCCAGGCTGGAAGACTTAACCTTTCCCCAGGGAGCCGGCCCCCGGCTCGGGGCAGGGCAGGAGGGCTTCATCTGCCCTGCTGCAGCGTGGGCAGCGGCTCCCTGCACCGCGCTCCTCTGGGGCACAGAAGGTCCCCGGGCAGGCACCCCGCAGCCCTCCGCGCTCCGGCACGGAGCCAGGGCGGCAGCGTCACAGAGCCGGATGGAGAAACACAGGGACGGGCTCAAGATCGCTCAGCTGGGCCTCAGGGGTGGCGGGCTTGTGGATCAGCATAGGGTGCCTCTTGAAGGCACCGGGCCAAGCCAGAGGAATTACTACAGAGGTCTCCAGGGATGGCGTGTCCGGTTTGGAGCATCCTGGTAACCTTAACTCATCAGTGCTCACGTCAAGGGACAGGCTAGTGTCCAAGGGGGCTTTTATTGCCGAGATCTCCCATCTGGGTGCTGGTGTCTTCCCAAGGGTTGAGAGGTCACCGATGAGCTCGATACTCTTGGAGAGCAGACCCTCCAGCGGTTTGGGGTGCTTTTCTTTCTTGCATGGCGTTGAGGTGGTCTGTGATGCCACGTCCATCAGGCAGCCGGCTCTGCTGGGGTGCTCACAAGGCAAACCGGACAGGTCAAAGGCAGCCTGACTATGGTGGGTCTTGCAGAAGCAGACAAGACTGAGGTCAGAGACGCCCTGGGTCAGGCTGTGCAGGTCAGTCTTCACACAGCTGCTCAGAGACTCCGACTGCTTGACAACACACAGGGAATTGCCTTTTGTTGCATTGTCCAAGTCCATGAGAAACTCCCAGGCATCTGGTTGGGGGGTACTGGTATTGTCCATGTAATAACTGTGGACAGGAGAAGAATGGGTATGGCTGGAGGCCCCAGCCACAAACCCATTTTCCAGGATTTCCTTTATTGTCAGGATGCTGGTACCATGCCTCTTGGTGGACAGCATGCTGCAGAATTCCACTGCTGTCAGGCTTATGGAAACCAGGATGTCCCTGTTAGAGTAAACATGTTATTGTTCATTACTGTTCACTAACAAGTTGGTAATTTAGAGCAGCTGAACTGATCTGCTGCAAAATCCTGTCTCAGTCTTGCTTAGGAGAGCAAGGAGCTGAGTGGGATCCAGGACAGGTAGGTGGGCATCTAGCCTCTCATTGTCTTCTAGAGCAACACAGTTCCACCAAGGCCTGTTTACTGCTCAGAGGTCATCATGGAGCCTCCCTAGAGTAGTATTTATTCAGCCTCAGCCTGAATACCGCTACTCTTAGCTTTGTACCCCTGGGTGTAAAGAGTCTCTGTAAACCTCTCCATCTGCTAGCAGTACTAAGATGGAGCTGGTTTTCCCCAGAGATATAAGACACTCTATCCTTGTTCCTTGAGTCAGAGGACCATTAACTCCAGTTAGAGCTGTGTCCCTTTGAGATGGAGGTACTAAAACTGGGCTCTGGTTAGGACAGCAGAGGTTGAGGAGCAGCTCTTGTATTACCTTTAGCCCCACACATGGTATCTCCCACCCACGGACCTGTGGGGTTCCACTGCCCACACAGGGCACTGAGGCAGGTCTGTTGGGGACAGGCCCTCCTGGCTGCTCTTGTGCCATATGCCCCTGCCTTCTGCTCCATGGGCAGGAGCTTCCCTCACACTTCCCCCTCCAGCTAGGAGAAGGTTCTCACCACTGGCTCAGCCAGCAGCTCCTTTCCAGCCACCCCAGAGGGAACGGGGCAGGTCAGGGAAGGGAGCTGCTGTGGTCTGAAACTATTTCTTACACTTAAAGCGTTACAAGCAGAGAAAAAAAGCTCCTGAATTTACTATAAAGGGGGGTAGGGGGGCTGTATCATCAGTCTAGAAGGAAAGTTTCCTTTTAGAGATTAAAATACTTTGTCCTTAAAGATAATTTAAATAAATTAGTATATGAAATAAAAGAGTATAAAGAGGATAGACTACTTACCTTCAGCTTCTATAGAGACCCCCTTCAAGATCTTGATGCTTTCTTGCCAGTGTTGCTTGTAGCAGTTTTATAGCTGTGGTAATTAACTAACAGGCTAATTTCTAATTAAGCTAGTTTGGGAGAGGGAGGGGTTTTTGTTTGCTTCTTTTAAGCACAGGGGCAGTGCTCGTGGGCTGTGGCTGATGGTAAATGGAGTCCTGCAAGAGCTGGGCTGTGTTTGCAGCCTGTCAGCAGGCAGCCCTGGAGAGCAGAGGGGTGTTTGCGGGAGCATGGTCCTCCAGGGTGGGAAGAGGAGGAGGGATGCATGGAGCCTTCCCGCTCAGACACAACACTCGGGGAGGGTCCCCAGCAAGGTGACATCTCTCTTCAGTTTTGTGGTGTTTGCTCTGAAACGCTGGCCAGGAGCATCCATGTGCACAGGGTGAGCACAGACATTATAGATAATGTATGGGCACTAGCAGGTGTGCGTGCTGTGTGTACACAGGGAGCGTGAAAACAGCAGGAATCCAAAACGCCCGTGTACAGAGTGCTGGCAGGTTGGGGACCAGCCGTTGCTGGGGTAGCTGCTCCTGCTGCTGCTTCTCTCCCGCTTTTCATGCGTGGTGTGACAGTGCCGCCGCCCGGCAGCGGGATGCCGGGAAGAGCTGAGCTTTTCCTCTTCTGGGAAGTGTCAGGCCTGTGCTCTCCTCCAGGGACCCCATGGTACACCCCTGGAGTGAGAGGTGCTGCAAAAGCAACGCGGGGAAGGTGGTCGATTTTAATTTGCTTTTTTGCCCATTTTGATGGGAGGCGGCTGCCGGGGTTCCTGTGTCCCATGGCTGCCTGGCTGTGGCGTGGGGTGGCCGCAGCGGTGTGGTGGCAGAAGCAGACCCCTTCCTAGGGCTGAGCAAAGCCGTGTCCCGAGGGGTTCTCGCTGCACCCCAAACCCACCCAGAGCTGCGTTCCTGGGGGGGCTGCCGGTGGGCTTGGCAGGGGTAGAGGTGGGGTGGGGGGGATCCTCCTGCCCCGCACCC